>JZSA01000345.1:0-45776 GCA_000956155.1 Cotesia vestalis | reverse complement strand
GACACCATTACCATCTACGATAACGGCCAGCCTATTGCCACCGTTCCCGTCAGCGCGAACGGAACCTGGAGCTACACACCAACGGGCGCTCTGGCTGAAGGGCCGCACGCCATCACCGTGCGGGAAACCGACCCGGCGGGCAACCAGAGCCAGCCGTCACAGCCGATCAACTTTGTGGTTGATACCACCCCGCCCGAACCGCCTCAGGTCGAGCCGATGGCCGATACCGGGATCTTCGTGACCGGCATAGCGGAAGCGGGCAGCACGGTCTTTATCTATGACGGCACCACGTTAATTGGACAGGGGATCGCCGGCACGGACGGACGCTATTCCGTTCGCGTAACGCCAGCGCAAACCGATGGCAAAACGCTGACCGCCGTCGCCGAAGATGCCGCCGGTAACCTCGGCAACGCCACGACCTTCACCGCCAGTAATTCCGGCTTCCCGGACACGCCAGTGATCATCCGCGTGGATAACGATAACGGAGACGACCCCGTCTCCGTCGGTTTCGGTCAGGCGACCAATGACAACACCCCGCTGATTAGCGGGACGTCGGCACCGAATGCCACTATCACCCTCTATGACAATGGCGTTCTGCTTGGCACCGCACTGGCGAATGGCAGCGGTGAGTGGAGCTTCCCTTCACCAATCCTGCTCGATAACACGCACGTGATAACCGCAACGGCCACCACGCCGGCGGGCACCAGCGGTGATTCAATCTCCTTTACCGTGATTATCGATACCGTTCCTCCCGTTGCGCCTGACGATGTTGACGTTGTGGCGAACGGGACTCAGGTCACCGGCAGCGCCGAAGCGGGCAGCACCATCACCGTAAAAGATGCTAACGGCGTGACGATAGGCACGGGCGTCGCCGGAAACGATGGCAGCTTCACGGTGTCCATCTCCCCGGCACAAAAAAATGGCGAAACCCTGAACGTCACCGCGACAGACAAAGCAGGTAACGGAAGTCTCGCCACCCCGGTTGAAGCCCCGGACAGCACGGCCCCGAACAGCCCAACCGATGTGGTCGTTGCGCCTGACGGAGGAAGTATTTCAGGTAGCGCTGAACCAGGCAGTACCGTGACCATTAAAGATCCAGACGGTACGACGGTCGGCGAAGGTCCTGTCGGCCAGGATGGTACATTCACCATTCCATTAAGCCCGGCGCAAAATAATGGCGAAGTGCTCGACGTAACGGCCACAGACGGTACCGGCAATATCAGCACGCCGGCGCAAACCACAGCCCCGGATACCACGGCACCTGATGCCCCGTCGGGTCTGACCGTTAGCCCGGATGGCACCACCCTGACCGGTACAGCAGAGCCAGGCACCACGGTGACGGTGAAACAGGGCACCACCACCATCGGCACTGGCCCGGTTGATGATGCGGGTAACTTCACGGTCACCCTTAATCCGCCGCAGAAAAATGGCGAAACCCTCGACGTTAGCGCCAAGGATCCTACCGGTAATATCGGCGATTCCACCCCGGTCAACGCACCGGATGTTACTCCACCAGCGGTGCCGGTGATTGTCTCCGTGGAGGATAACGTTGAAGCGAATACGGGCCTGCTCGGCAATGGCGTGACAACCAATGACAACACCCCGCTGCTTCGTGGAACCGGCGAGGCTGGCTCGACGCTCTCGATCTTCGATAACGGCAGGCTTGTCGATACGGTCCAGGTCGACGGAACCGGAAACTGGAGCTTCACGCCACAGGCGCTGGCCGAGGGCGGGCACATCTTTACCGTTTCAGCAGCCGATACGGCCGGGAACAGCAGCGGCTTGTCCAACAGCTGGAGCATCACGGTAGACACCCAACTGCCTGCCGCACCGGTGGTCAGCAGCGTGGTGGACGACGTCGAAGGCGTGACCGGGGCGCTGACCAGCGGTCAACAGACTAACGATAACCGCCCAACGCTCAACGGCTCCGGCGAGCCGGGTGCGACCATCACCATTCTCCTCGATGGTAATCCGCTCGGGACCGCAGTGGTGGGGCAGAACGGCGCATGGGTCTTTACGCCGCCTGCCGACATTCCTGATGGCAATTATGTTCTGACAACGGTTGCCACCGATGCTGCCGGGAACCAAAGCCCGGCCTCCCCAGGCTTTAACCTGAACATTTTCACCGACGCACCGTCGGTACCGGTGATCGAGTCGATTACCGACGACGTTGGGCCAGTGACTGGCGGCCTGACTGACGGCGCAGTCACTGACGATTCTTCGCCTCTGCTGCAGGGGACCACCGATCCGGGCACCACCATTACCGTCTTCGACGGGGCGAACCCTATCGGTACTGCAACAGTGAACGGCACTGGCCAGTGGACCTTCACACCATCCTCTCCCCTGCCCGACGGCACACATTCGCTGACCGTCGTCGCCACCAACAGCGCGGGGACAACGACCACGTCGGATCCCATCGTTATCCGGGTGGATACGCTGGCCCCGGATACGCCGGACGCCCCTGCCGTCACGGTGAATCCGGACGGTTCAGAGGTTACGCTCGGTTCAGGCGATATTACCCGTGATACCAACCCGGTGCTGTCTGGTACCGGCACCGAAGGCGATACCATCACCATTTATAACGGGAACGAAGCTCTCGGCACCGTGGTGATCCCGGCGGGCGGCGTCTGGACCTGGACCCCGCCGGGTGGGTTAGACGATGGCACATATAACCTGACGCTGACCGTCACCGCGAAGGACGGGGCCGGTAACGAAAGTGCGCCGTCACAGCCGGTGTCGATAACCATTGACACCGAAGCACCGGATGCACCAACTCCGCCAACCGTCGTTGATAACGTCAACGAGGTGACGGGGCCAGTCACCGCAGGGGACAGCATCAACGATCCGCGTCCGGTCCTGAGCGGAACCGGCACGCCAAACGATGTCATCACCATCTTCGATAGCGTAAACGGCGATACAGCCCAGCAGATTGGGGTGGTCACCGTCGGGGCGGACGGCAACTGGACGTGGCGTCCTGACACGCCGCTGGGCAATGCGCAGCATGCGATCACTACCACCGCCACCGATGAAGCCGGTAACGTCTCTGTTCCGTCTTCGGATATCACCTTTACCGTGGATACCACGCCACCCGTCACGCCGGTTATTACCGATGTCGCAGGCGTTGCTACCGGGGGAGCAACCGATGATGCCACCCCAACCCTCTCCGGGACGGGCACCACCGGCGATCAGGTGATTATTTATAATAACGGCGTCGAAATCGCGCGCGTGGTCGTTGACGCTGGCGTCTGGACATACACGCCTGGCACCGCATTGCCAAACGGCACGCTGAACCTCACCGCTTCGTCGATTGATGCGGCGGGCAACGTCAGCGGCACCAGCCCGGTCTACAGCGTGACGATCGATACCGTTGCGCCAACGACGCCGCTGGTGGATAGCGTTTCCGCCAGTAATCTGGTCGACGGCGTTCACTATACCCAGAACACGGCACCGACGCTGAGCGGGACCGGTGAACCGGGTGCGACCATCACGGTCAGCATCGACAATACGCCATCGACCATCACCGCCGTGGTTCAGCCGGACGGCACCTGGACATGGTCACCCGACCCTGCGCTGGCGGAGAACACCTTTCACACTCTCGTGGTCACCTCCACCGATGCGGCAGGCAACCTATCGGGGTCGACCACCGTTACCCTCAACGTGGACAATCTGCCGCCGAGCGCGCCTGCCGACCTGACGCTGACGGAGCAAGGCACGCCGCTTACCGGTACGGGTGAAGCCGGTTCAACCATCACTGTCCGCGATGGCACCACCGTTATCGGCACCGGGGTTGTGGGGCAAGACGGTACCTTCTCTATTGCCCTGACGCCTGCGCAAACCAACCCAACCACGCTGGAGGTCACAGCCACCGACCTCGCCGGTAACGTAAGCGCTGAAACGCCGTTCACCGTCGACGACGTGCCGGACCTGCCGGCTATCCCGGTGATCGCAACCCTGATTGACAATGAAGGTCCGGTCACGGGCGATGTGAAAGGCAGAAGCTCGGATGACACCACGCCAACCCTGAACGGCACTGCCGTCGCCGGGAGTACCGTCACCCTTTATCTCGATGGTGTGTTGCTGACCACCGTGGTCGCAGACGCCACGACCGGCGCCTGGAGCTACACCCCGACCACGGGACTGACGGAAGGATTACACCGCTTCGAGGTCACCGCGACGGTGGACGGGCAAACCAGCGGCCTCTCTCCGGCTGCGACGGTCACCATCGATACCACCGCGCCTGCGGCACCGACCATCGGTGCCGTAACGGATGATGTGGGGCCGGGAACCGGGCCACTCACCACCGGCCAGGCCACCAACGACGATCGCCCAACCCTCAGCGGTACCGCGACGCCTGGCGACACCCTTTCGGTTTACGATAACGGCAACCTGCTTGGCACCGTCGTGGTGGGCGCAACCGGCGCGTGGAGCTTTACGCCACCGTCTGCGCTCAGCAACGACACCCACTCTCTCACCGTGCGCGCCACGGATCCGGCGGGTAATCAGGGGCCAGACTCCGCTCCGTTTGTGGTTATTGTCGATACCGTGTCGACGACGCCGGTCATTACGGGCGCGGAGGATAACGTCGGGACGGTCGTCAACGTGCCGAGCGGCGGCACGACGAACGATGCCACGCCGTTGCTCTCGGGAACCGCCGAAGCGAACAGCACCATTGCCATTTTCGAAGGCGGCACGCAGATTGGCACCGTACTGGCCAACGCCAGCGGCGCATGGAGCTTTACGCCAACGTCACCGCTGACGGACGGAACCCACACCTTTAACGTCACGGCCACCGACCCACTGGGCAACGTCAGCTCATCATCGAATCAGTACACCGTGATCGTCGACACCGTGGTGCCCGATACGCCTGTGCTGACCGCCGTCACGGATAACGTTCCCGGCGGCGTGAATGGCGCGCTGACGACAGGCCAGGTCACAAACGATAGCACCCCAACCCTGACCGGCACGGGAAATAACGGGGAGACGATCCATATTCTCGATAACGGCACGGAAATCGCCACCGTGCAGGTGGGCAGCGACGGCACCTGGACATGGACGCCAGACACCGCCCTGCCGGAGGGGCCGCACAGCATTCGCATCAACGCCAGCGATGCCGCAGGCAACGTTTCGGCAAATACACCGGCCTTTGTTCTGACGGTGGATACCGCGCCGCCGGTTGCGCCAACCCTTACCAGCGTGCTGGATGATATTGGCCCGGGCACCGGTGCGTTAGTCACCGGCTCCACCACCAACGACACCCAACCGACCCTGAACGGCACCGGGGAAATTGGTTCCACCATCCATATCTTTGATAACAACGTCGAGATTGGTACCGCCGTGGTGAACGCCTCCGGCACGTGGACCTTTACCCCCACCACGCCGCTTGGCGAAGGGCCGCACGTTCTGGGCCTGACGGCGACCGACCCGGCGGGCAATACCAGCACCGGCACCACCCTGTTTAACCTGACGGTCGATACCCTGGTCCCTAACGCGCCGGTGCTCAACACCGTCACCGACGACCAGCTGCCGTCGACCGGTACCCTGACCAACGGCCAGGCAACCAACGATCCTCAGCCGACGCTCGCCGGGACTGCGGAAGCCAACGCGGTTATTCGCATCTACGATAACGGCGTGGAGATCGCCCAGACCCGCGCGGATGAGACCGGTAACTGGACCTTTTCACCCACGCTGGCCAACGGCAGCCACACGCTGACGCTGACGGCAACCGATGCCGCGGGCAACCTCAGCCAGCCGTCGACCGGGTTCACGGTGGTAGTGGATACCGTTGCGCCTGTCGCGCCGATTATCAGCCAGGGCGTTGACGATGTCGGCACCCTGACCGGCACCTTCGGCAGCGGACAAGTCACCGACGACACGCTGCCGGTGCTCAACGGAACCAGCGAAGCCAACGCCGTGGTGCGTCTGTTTGAGAACGGCATACAGATCGGCCAGACCACCGCCGGGGCGGACGGCTCCTGGACGATTCAGCTCACGACGGCGCTGACCACCGGCCCGCATACCATTACCGCAACGGCGACCGATGCGGCGGGCAACGTCAGCACGCCATCGGGGGACTTTGTCATTAACATCGACACTACCCCGCCAGCCGTGCCTGTTGTCACCTCGGTGGTGGACGACGTGGGCGCGACGGTTAACCTGACCAACGGCCAGGTGACCAACGATGCCCTGCCGACCCTCAACGGCACCGCAGAGGCCGGCGCAACGGTGAACATCTACGATGGAACCACCCTGCTGGGCAGCGTGGTCGCCACCGGCGGAAACTGGAGCTTTACCCCGACCACCGCGCTGGGGGACGGCTCTCACACCCTGACCGTCACCGCAACCGACGCAGCGGGTAATGTCAGTGCGCCAACCACCGGCTTTGTTATCGTCGTGGATGCCTCCGCGCCAGCCGCGCCGGTCATCAGTTCCATCGTGGACGATGTTGGCACCGTAACCGGGGCCATTACCGGCGGTAACCCGACCAACGACACCCGTCCGACGCTCAACGGCACCGCTGAAGCCAACGCAACGGTGCGGATCTACGATGGCACCACGCTGGTTGGCACCGTCACCGCCGATGCCAACGGCAACTGGACGCTGCCGCAGACCAGCACCACGCTGACCGAAGGCCAGCACAACTTTACCGCCACGGCGACCGATGCCGCAGGCAATACCAGCGCGGCATCACCTGTCACCTCGATCACCGTTGATGTGACACCGCCAGCACTGCCTGTCGGACTGGCTGTTATTACCAACGGTACACACGTAACGGGCACAGCCGAAGCGGGCAGCACCGTCACTATCACCACCAGCACCGGGACGGTACTGGGTACGGCGACGGCGGATGGCAGCGGCAACTTTAACGTGACCATTGCTCCGGCACAGACCGGGGGCGAAACGCTGCTGGCGTTTGCCACCGATAAAGCGGGTAATGCCGGTGCCAACGCCTCGGTTACGGCGCCGTTCACCACCCTGCCGAACGCGCCGGTGATCGCCACCATCAACGATAACGTCGGTACCGTGACCGGCAATCTGACCAACGGCAAAACCACCGATGACACCACCCCGACCCTGAGCGGGACGGCGCAGCCTAACGCTACCGTCACCCTGTATAACAACGGCGTGGCGATGGGGACCGCGGTTGCCGACGGTGCCGGGAACTGGACGTTCACCACCCCGGCGCTGAGCGAAGGCTCCCACGCCTTTACCGCCTCGGCATCCAACGCGACGGGCACCGGTCCGATATCTGGCGCCACAACGGTGATTGTCGACGTTACCGCGCCGACTCAGCCTACCGGCACCTTTAATACGGACGGCAGCGTCTTGACCGGCAACGCCGAAGCGGGCAGCACCGTGACCATTCGTCTGGCGGATAATTCGACGGTCACGACTACCGCCGACAGCAACGGGAACTTTACCTATACCTTCCTGAATAAGCAGACGGAAGGCCAGACGCTGCAAATCACCGCCACCGATGCCGCGGGCAACGTCTCCCCGATCGGTTCAGCGCTTGCGCCGGTCGTACCGCTGTCGGCCAGCACTAACGTCGAAGAGCTGGAGTTGAGCACCACGGCCACGGTGACGAACGCGCAGTACAACGACTACGGCTTCCTGCTGGTGGGCGCACTGGGCAACGCGCTGACGCTGCTCGGCAATGACACTGCGCAGGTTGGCTTCACGGTGGGAAGCGGCGGCAGCGCGGATATCTCCGTCAATGCCAACGCCACCGGCGCGGTACTGTCACTGCTCAACACCCTTGAGCTGGTGGTGCAGCGTTTCGATAGCGTGAATAACACCTGGACCACGGTGGTGGATACCGGACAGCCGCAGTTCGCAGACCTGCTGACGCTAGGCGCAACCGGCGTCTCCCTGAACCTGGCCGGGCTTGCCAACGGTCAGTATCGCGTGCTGAGCTACAACACCAACCTGCTGGCGACCGGCTCCTACACCAGTATTGATGTGGCGGTGAAAGAGACCAGCGCAGGCACCGTGACCGGGGAAACCAGCCTCGGCGGGAACGTGATTCTCGATACGGATCCTACAGCCGGCAGCGATAACGCCCCGGCGGGAACCACGGTCAGCGCGGTCACTAACTCTCAGGGCGACACGGTCAACGTCACGGCGAACGGCACCGTCATTCAGGGCCTCTACGGTACGTTAACCATCAACCTTGACGGGACCTACACCTACAACCTGACCAATACCAGCGCCTCGGTGATTGGCCGGACGGAGAACTTCACCTACACCATCACCCATAACGGTGCCAGCGCCTCGGCGAATCTGGTGCTGTCCCTGGGTGCAGGCACCACCGCGAACAGCATTGTGGCCGTCGATAACACGGCGTCGCTGACCTACGACACCACCGTGCATGAGATCAATAACGGTACCTCGTCGCAGGGCGGCTTTACCGTGGTGGGGGTTAACCTTGGCAATACGCTCGGCCTGAACCTGCTGGATGACCTGAGCAATCCGATCATCTACAGCGTTGAGGAAGGCACCACCCGTACCATGACCATCCAGGCCTCTGTTGGCGGCGTGGCGCTGGCCTCGGTGTTTGACCTGTATATCTACAAGTTCAACGATGCGACCCAGACGTTTGAGCAGATGCGCGTTCAGCCGGGCTGGCTGCGTGCGCCACTGCTGGGCGGAACCTCGTCCCAGCTGACGCTGAACCTGCCGTCCGGAGAGTATCTGTTCCTGCTGAATACCGCCGCGGGGATCACGGCGCTGACGGGCTATACGCTTAACGTGCTGGAAGACCACGTCTACAGCGTCTCAAGCGTGGGCACCAGCACCACCGGTAACGTGCTCGCAGACGACATTGCCCCATCCGGCACCGTCGTGTCTGACGTGAACGGCGTCGCGGTGAACAACAGCGGCGTAACCAGCATTGTCGGGGAGTACGGCACGCTGACCATCAACGCATCCGGGCAGTACACCTACACCCTGAAAACGGGCGTCGGTGCGGATCATATCGATACCCCGGATACCTTTGTTTACACCATTACCGCACCTGGCGGCGCAAAAGATACGGCGTCGCTGAACATCACGCCAACCGCCCGGGCGATGGACGCGGTGAACGATGTCAGCCAGGTTCTGGATGTCACCTCGGTGCACCATACCTCGGCCTACTCGGACACCACAGTGGGCACGGCGAGCTGGAACGCCGCCCTGCTGGCCCCAACGTCGGGCAGCGGCAGCGGGACCTTCGTGGTCGATGCCAATACCGCGCTGCATAACGTGGTGCTGCACTTCAACGTCACCTCGCTGCTGACGCTGGGCGGGCTGACCGTGAACTGGACGATCTCCCAGGGGGGCACCACCCTGCGGACCGGATCGTTCGGCGGCGGGCTGCTGCTGGGGGGCAATGCGGATATCGCTGTGACCGGTCTGGATCTTAACGCGGGCACCTACACCCTGAGCTATACGGGGAGCATGCCAGCACTTGGGCTGGGCGGCGTCACCATCACCCCGAGCGTCACCGGGACCACCTACTCCCTGAGCCAGTTCGACGCCACCAGCGGCCACACCGTCAACGGTAATATTTTTGACGGTACGGATTCCGCCGGGGCAATGGATCAGCTGCACTCGGTGGATACCCGTCTGAGCGTGACGGGCTACAACGGCGTAACCACCACGCTGGATCCGTACACTGGCAGCGCCACCGTCAACGTCGTCGGTCACTACGGCACGCTGGCGATTGCGGCGGACGGCCATTACACCTACACCCTCAACGCCGGGGTGTCGCTCTCCACCATCACCTCGAAGGAGGTCTTTAACTACACCCTGACCGATGCGGCCGGTAAGACGGACAGCGCCACGCTGACCATCAACATGGCACCGCAGTTCATCAGCTCTGAGCATAACGACGTCATCACCGGTACGGCCTACGGCGATACGCTGATTTATCAGGTGCTGAACAACACGGTGGGCAACGCCACGGCGGGTAACGTCAACAGCACGGCGGGCGATCACTGGACCAACTTCTCACTGGCGCAGGGAGACAAGATCGACATCGGCGATCTGCTTGTGGGCTGGAACGGCAGTGCCTCTACCCTGGGTAACTACCTGCATGTCACTAATAGTAATGGCAATACTGTGATCTCCATCGACCGTGATGGTGCAGGGGGCACCTACACTAATACCACGCTCGTTACGCTGGACAACGTTCAGACCACCTACGACGAGCTGGTAAACCAGCAACACATCATTACCTGATAGCACCTGCACCAAATGACCCGGGCGCACAGCGCCCGGGCATAAACAATAAAGCAGTACTTTTTTATTAGGGATAAGACATGGGAATAAAGATGCCTTACTGGTGGCTCTCGTGCTGCCTGATATCTGTGCCCGCTATCGCTGCCAGTTCCGCCGCGATGATTAATACAGGAGAATTGAGCGAATCACAGGAGCTACCTTCATTAAGCGGCCGCGTCGCGCCGGTGGTCGGGAACGCCGCACCCGGCACGCTCCAGCTCGGCGAAGCCGTTAACCGCGCCGTCACCTGGCACCCCGCCATCAGCGAAGCCGTCGGAAAACTTTACCAGCAGAGCGAAGAGGTCGACGTCGCCAAATCGAAATACTATCCGCAGGTTAATGCCGGCATGGAGAATGGCTACACCCACGACGGCGGTGACAATGGTTTTACCCCGTCGCTGGTGCTCTCCCTTTCCCAGATGCTCTATGATTTCGGCAAAGTCGCCAGCCAGGTCCGCGCCGAAACCGCCGGGGTGGCCCAGCAGCAGGCCAACGTGCTGGTCAGCATCGATACCATCGCGCACGATACCGCCATCGCCATGGTACAGGTGCAAACCATGCAGCAGATGGTCGACACCGCCAAAGAGCAGCTTGATGCGCTCTCCTCCATCGGCAAACTGACCAAACTGCGAAACGACGAAGGGGCAACGTCGCTTTCTGACGTGGTGCAGACTGATGCCCGTATCGAAGGGGCACGCGCGCAGCTAATGCAGTATCAGGCCAGCCTCGACAGCGCTCGCGCCACGCTGATGAGCTTCCTCGGCTGGAACAGCCTCAACACCGTCAGCAACGACTTCCCGCAAAGCCTGTCCCGCAGCTGCGATATCGCCGAGCCGGACGATCGCCTGGTGCCCGCCGTGCTGGCAGCCTGGGCACAGGCGAACGTGGCGCAGGCTAATCTCGACTACGCCAACGCCCAGATGACCCCTACCGTCTCGCTGGAGCCGGAGGTGCGTCACTACCTTAACGATCGCTACGCGGGCAACCAAACGCTGGACCGCACCCAGTATTCCGCGTGGGTGAAAGTACAGATGCCGCTCTATCAGGGCGGCGGCCTGACCGCCAGACGCAACGCCGCCGGACACGCGGTGGAGTCCGCGCAATCCACAATCCAGCGCACCCGTCTCGACGTGCGGCAGAAGCTGCTTGAGGCACGCAGTCAGGTGTTAAGCCTGATGAGCACGCTGCAAATTCAGGGTCGTCAGGAGGCGCTCAGCGCCCGCACCCGCGAACTCTATCAGCAGCAGTATCTCGACCTCGGATCGCGCCCGTTGCTGGACGTCCTCAACGCCGAGCAGGAAGTTTATCAGGCCCGCTTCACCCAGCAGCAAACCGCCGGGCAGCTTCATCAGCTCCAGCTGAACTGCCTCTACAATACCGGACGCCTGCGCCACGCGTTCGACCTTGAAAATCGCACCATCCAGACCGTGGAGATCCAGCCATGAAGCAACGCGATATCCCGCAGGGTGAGCCCATGACGGATGAGGCGCTGGCGCAGTGGGCGCAGGCCTTTGGCTACGTTGCCACGCGCTATCGCGTGGCCTGTTCGCCCGGCGCGCTGATGGCAGGTGCCCCGTGGCTTAAGGGCAAGCAGATGGTCCCGGCCCTTACCCAGCTCGCCCGCGAAGCCGGGCTGTCGTTTCAGCTACTGACGGCGGATCGGCATGCTATCAACAGCTGGCGTCTGCCGGTGGTGGTGGAGCTAACCGAGGGGAGAATTGGCGTCATCGATCACTTCGACGGCGAGGACACTTTGGAAGTCAGTTTCTTCGATGACGCCACGCACACCAACCGTCTGTCGCTGAGCGCGATGCTGCCCGCCATCCGCCACGTTATTGCCCTGCGCCCGCTGGCCGCGCTGAAGGACAGCCGCGTGGACGCCTATATCTCGAAATACCGTCCGGACTGGCTCTACCGGCTGGTGATGCGCGACCTGCGCCCCTACAGCTGGGTGATGCTGGCGGCGCTGTTTATCAACGTGCTGTCGCTGTCGGGCATTGTCTTTTCGATGCAGGTGTACGACCGGGTGATCCCCGCCCAGTCCTACCCCACGCTTTACGTGCTGACCATCGGCGTGCTGATCGCCACGCTGTTTGGCTTTGTGCTGCGCGTGGCGCGCGGGCACATCATGGATCTGCTGGGCAAACGCTCGGATCTGCGCGTCTCGGATCGCGTCTTCGGCCACGCCCTGCGCCTGCGCAACAGCGCCATCCCGCGCTCTACCGGCAGCTTTATCTCCCAGCTGCGCGAGCTGGAGCAGATCCGCGAGATGGTCACCTCCTCCACCATTTCGACCATTGTCGATCTCCCCTTCTTCTTACTGTTCGTGGTGGTGCTGGCGATCATCGCCCCGCAGCTGGCGTGGATCGCCCCGGTCGCGGCGGTCATCATGGTGCTGCCCGGCCTGCTGCTGCAAAAGAAACTGGCGGCGCTGGCGAAGCAGTCGGCGCATGAATCAACCCTGCGCAACGCGGTGCTGGTGGAGAGCGTGCAGGGGCTGGAGGACATCAAGCTGATGCAGGCGGAGAACCGCTTTTTGCAGCAGTGGAACAGCTATATCCAGATCACCGCCGAATCCGGCCTGCGCACCCGCGAGCTGACGCAGAACCTGATCAACTGGGGGATGACCATTCAAAGCCTGGTGTATGCCGGGGTGATCGTGGTCGGCGCACCGATGGTGATCGACGGCACTTTAACCACCGGTTCGGTGGTCGCCGCCTCGATGCTGGCCTCGCGCATGATTGCGCCGATGGCCACCCTGTGCGGCGTGCTGGCGCGCTGGCAGCAGGTCAAAGCGGCGAAGGAAGGGCTGGACAGCATCATGCAACTGCCCACGGAAAACCAGCGGGAAGAGACGCCGATCCGCCAGGACGTGCTGCGCGGCCATTATCTGTTTGAGCAGGCGCAGTTCCGCTATCACCCGGAAGATCCGCGCATGGCGCTGCGTATTAACCGCCTGGAGATCAAACCCGGCGAGAAGGTGGCGATCCTCGGGCGCAACGGCGCGGGGAAATCGACGCTGCTACAGGCGATGGCGGGCGGCATGGATCTGGCGGGCGGCGAGCTGCGTCTCGACAACTTCAGTCTGCCCCATCTCGACGTGGCGGACGTGCGGCGCAACGTCGGCTTTATGACCCAGAACGCGCGGCTGTTTTACGGCACCCTGCGCGAGAACATCACTCTCGGCATGCCGCGCGCCACCGACGAAGAAATTTTCGAGGTGCTGGAGATGTGCGGCGCAGCGGCTTTTGTCCAGAAGCTGCCGAAGGGGCTGGACTACCCAATTATGGAAAACGGCGTCGGGTTATCCGGCGGTCAGCGCCAGTCCATTTTGCTGGCGCGTATGCTCCTGCGGGACCCGAATATCGTGCTGATGGATGAACCCACGGCCTCGCTGGACGAGCACACCGAGCGGGAGTTTATCCAGCGTCTGAGCGCCTGGCTCGGCAACCGCACCCTGGTGGTCGCCACCCACCGCGTTCCGGTGCTGGAGCTGGTGGAGCGCGTGGTGGTGCTGAAAGAGGGCATGCTGGTGATGGACGCGCCGAAAGCGCAGGCCCTGAGCAACAGCCGTATGCAGCAACAGCAGCAGGCAACCGGACGGGAGTGGAAAAATGAAAATCAGTCAGCGTGACGTCGCCGCGATGGAAGACCTGGACAATGCCCTCGACTCCGAAAGCGGCTACACCGGCGCACGGCGGATCGTTATCTTCTCCCTGCTGCTGTTTATCGCGCTCGGCATCTGGGCGTGGTTCGGCGTGCTTGATGAAGTTTCCACCGGGACCGGGAAAGTGATCCCCAGTTCGCGCGAGCAGGTTTTACAGTCGCTCGACGGCGGGATCCTCACTGAACTGAACGTCCACGAGGGCGATCAGGTCCAGGCCGGTCAGATCCTGGCGCGTCTCGATCCCACGCGATCGGAATCTAACGTTGGAGAAAGTGCCGCCCGCTATCGCGCGTCGCTGGCTTCCAGCGTGCGTCTGTATGCCGAGGTCAACGATCTTCCGCTGACGTTCCCACCGTCGCTGGCGAAATGGAAGGATCTGATCGCCGCCGAAACGCGTCTCTACAATTCGCGTCGCGCCCAGCTGGAGGACACCCAGCGCGAGCTGCGTGCAGCGCTCGATCTCGCCAACAAGGAGCTGGCTATCACCCAGCGTCTGGTGAAAACCGGGGCCGCCAGCCACGTCGAAGTGTTGCGTCTGCAGCGGCAGAAAAGCGACCTGGAGCTCAAGCTTACCGACGTGCGCTCGCAGTATTACGTGCAGGCGCGCGAAGCGTTATCCAAAGCCAATGCCGAAGTGGATATGGTCTCGGCGGTCCTGAAGGGGCGGGAAGATTCCGTCACGCGTCTGACGGTCAAATCCCCGGTGCGTGGCATCGTGAAAAATATCAAAGTCACCACCATCGGCGGCGTGATCCCGCCGAACGGCGAGCTGATGGAGATTGTGCCGGTGGACGACCACCTGCTGATCGAGACCCGCCTCTCCCCGCGTGATATCGCCTTCATCCACCCAAACCAGGAGGCGCTGGTGAAAATCACCGCCTATGATTACGCCATTTACGGCGGGCTGCACGGGGTGGTGGAAACCATTTCACCGGACACCATTCAGGACGAAGCGAAACCAGAAGTGTTCTACTACCGGGTGTTCATCCGCACCAGCCAGGATTATCTGGTCAACAAAGCGGGACGGCATTTTTCGATTGTGCCGGGGATGATTGCGACGGTGGATATCAAAACCGGTGAGAAAACGGTGCTGGATTACATGATCAAACCGTTTAACCGCGCGAAAGAGGCGCTGCGGGAGCGGTAAGCAGTGCGACGCGTAGCCCTCTCCCGTTAAGAGTGGGCTACGTCAGGAACCCGCTTATAAAGAGGCTTTCAACCGTTTAACGGCCTCAATAAGCTGTTCATCCGTTGGCGTCACAAATGACATACGCAAGGTGGTGTGGTCCGGGTTAGCGCAGTAGAAAAACTCGCCCGGCACGAACACCACGCCGTTGCTTAAGGTTTTCTCCAGCCAGCGCGTGGTGTTGATGCCATTGTTCATGTTGGCCCACAGGAACATCCCGCCTTTCGGTTTATGGAAGGACATCACGTCCCCCAGTTCCGCTTCAAGCTCGCGGGCAAAAAGCTGATACTTCTGACGGTAGGCTTCGCGGATGGTGGCAATCTGCCCTTTCAGACGTCCGGTTTTGAGGTACTCGGAGGTCATCAGCTGTGAGAGCGTGCTGGTGTGGAGATCCGTGGTCTGCTTAAGGTTAACCACCGCACGTTTCAGCCATTCAGGGACAATCACCCAGCCCACGCGAGTACCCGGGGCGAGAATTTTCGAGAAGGTGGAGGTATACACGACGTTATCCTCATTACCGATGGCTTTGGCATGGGCAATCAGCGGGCGGAACACCTCGTCGGTATAATTAATTTCGCTGTAGGGGTCGTCTTCGATGATGACAAAATCGTAGCGCTGGGATAGGGCCACCAGCTGCTTACGCCGCGCCTCAGACAGCGTGACGCCACCCGGGTTGCCAAAGGTTGGGACGATATAGACCGCTTTGATGGTTTTGTTTTGTACCAGCGTTTCCAGCTCATCGACAATCATGCCATCGCCATCGGTACCCACGGATTCAAACTGCGCCTGCGCCAGGCCAAACACCTGCAGTGCGGCTAAATAGGTTGGGCGCTCAACCACGACGATATCGCCTGGGTTAATTAAGGCGCGGGCGAGCACATCTAAAGACTGTTGCGAACCGGAGGTGACAACCACGTCATCCGCCGAACAGTGAATACCCCTGTCGGCACAGATCTGCTGGATCCCCTCGCGTAACGCCGGAACCCCTTCCGTCAGGCCGTACTGAAATGCCTCGCCAAACTGCTGGGATAACACGGCATCAGCCGCAATTTTTAGCCCTTCATGATCGAAAAGCGCAGGGTTTGGAATGCCGCCGCCCAGCGAAATCACGCCCGCCATTTTGCTATGTTTCAGAAGTTCGCGGATGGCGGAAGATTGCAGGCTTTGCACGCTGGTGGCGAGTTTTTGGGATGACATGCTGTTGGTACCTTATTTTTTCTTATGATCTCCTTCTTAGTATCATATGTCTGACGCTTTGATAACCCCTGCGCTTATGCCTTGCTCTTTTTCCATGCATAGAGGCTGGCGACCAGTTCCGCCAGAGCGTACCTTACCGACTTCTCCACCACGTCCTGACAATCCCCTGAAAAGAGCTGGCGGTCGGTCTTGATCTGGCCGTGGAAATTCCACGCAAACCAGACGGTGCCCGCGGGGGTGCCATCGTCTCCGCCGTCCGGCCCGGCATAGCCGCTGATGGCGATGCTGATATCGGCCCCGGCACGTTCCAGCGCACCTGCCGACATCTCCCGGACGGCCTGCTCGCTGACGGCGGTGTACTTCTCAAGCGTTGAGGCCTGCACGCCCAGCATCTTCTGTTTGGCCTCATCGCTAAAGGTGATCACCCCAATGTCATAGAACGCCGCGGTGCCCTCTTCCGCACAAAGCGCGGTGGCTAAATTGCCCCCCGTGCAGGACTCCGCCGTGGTTAACCGCAGGCCGCGATCGGTCAGAACGTTGGCGACCTGTTTGGTCAGTTCGCCGGTGGTTTTCGCTACGTTATAGGCTGACTGTTTCATATCGCACCTTTTAACTTTCAACAGGAATAATTGAGATGTGGCCGTTGCGCTCCAGGATGGCATATTTGATTTTACTGAACTCGGTGATCCCCTGGTTTTGCCGCGCGGCGACCAGAATATCGTCGCAGGAGACATCCACCTTTTTAAGTTTGTCGGTAAAAGGCATGCCGTTTTCCACCAGAATCACCGGCGTGCCATCCAGCAGATTCTCGGCACCGGAGAAATATTTCTTCGCAATACCAAACAGAATATCGACCACCACCAGCGTGACAATGGTGAGCATGGCCCCGGTGACGGAGAAATCATTTCCCAGCAGCGCCTGCTGGGTGGCTTCGCTGATAATGAGCAGCAGAATGAGATCGAAGCTGGTCATCTGCAGCAACGCGCGACGACCGGCGATTTTAAATACCACCAGCAGAATCAGATAAATCGCCAGGGCACGGAATACCATCTCCATATCGTTCTCCTAGGGGTAGATAAATTGCCGGAAGGTGATGTCCGGCTGGTTATTCAGACCAAGCGAACTGACCGTATTCCCGAATTGCGTAGGGGTGATATACAGCCAGACGGTGAAATCCTGTTTATTGCTGACGTTGTTATAGATCAGGTGCAGCGTATTACCCCGGCTGAACATGCTGTCCGGCTGCGGCGTAATACTGCCGGGCTGGAATGCCTTATTAAAATCGCCCCCCAGGCGAAACTCATAATGGTCTGCCTGTACCCCCTTCGCCGTAAAGGCCAGCTTATATTCCGTTTGTAATCGCCCATAACGCTCATAATTAACCGTCAGCGTTTTGGCGGTATTTTCTTTTGTTGCCGTGCTGACATAGCCGTTAGAAAAAACGCCCGCCACGGCCAACAAAATAATCAGTAAAAGAAGGCCCAGCCCCAGGCGCTGACAGGCGGCTTCAAAATTCAGTGCCAGACGACTCTCGTTTACGCCGGGTAAGGTATCTTCTTCACCATCAAATCCCGCCATTTGTCACCCCGTGCATTCCATTAAATTAATCATCCTTATGATTTATAAGGAAAAGCCCTTTTAAGACACATCTCGTTTGCCAGATTAAGCAATAGCAACCAGGCTTAATAAGTCAAGCCAACACGCTACCGGAGGCAAGAATGAAATTTTCCTACGCACCCTTATTTTGCTGCCTGCTGATGTCAACGGCCTGGGCAGACGATAACGGTGGATTGAAAAAAGGCGAGGCACCACCGCCACCGCATGCCCTGGACGACGGATATCGCGGTGCCGAGGATGCACGTATCATGACGGTCGAGCAGGCTAAAGAGATGCACGACGGGGCCACCATTTCACTGCGCGGGAATTTGATCGACGGCTCCGGGGACAAATACCGTTTCCGTGATAAAACGGGTGAAATAGATCTCGTCATTCCAAAGGCAGTATTTGATGGCCGAACGGTAGAACCTGATAATATGCTCTCCATCAACGGGAGTCTGGATAAAAAATCCTCACCGCCTGTCGTTCGCGTCAATCATATTCAAAAATAAATCCCGTTCGTACGCTACGCTTATTTCCTTTGTCGTTATCCTTATTTCCTCCCCCGCCATCCGGGGGAGAGAAATATCAGGCCAACGCGTGTCGGATAAGATGCGCAATAAATTCGGTCAGTTTTGGCAGCGGGCGTAAATCCTGTCGCCACAGCAGATTTACCGGCCTCGGCGTTGGGGTGTAGTGCTCCAGCACCCGAACCAGCCCACCGCTTGCCAGTTCTTCCGCCACCAGCACCTCCGGTTGCAGCAGCAGCCCCGCGCCCGCCCGGGCCGCCATGCGTAACCCGTAGCCGTCGTTACAGCGCAACACCGCATCGCGTTTCCAGCGCACCTCCCCTTCCACGCCCGGCAGTCGCCACTCGTTGCGCGCGGTCCACACCGTATGGGAAAGACACAGATGATCCACCAGGTCGGCAGGCGTTTGCGGCGTACCGTAGCGTGCCAGATAGTCCGGCGCGGCGCAGATCACCATCCGGTAGGGGCACAGATATTTCGCGACAACATCGTCGGCATGCATGTCCCCAATGCGAATTGCCAGATCGACCCCTTCCTCGACCAAATCGACCCGGCGGTTAGTCAGATCGAGTTCGACGCGCACCTGCGGGTAGCGCTGTAAAAACGTGGCGGTGAGTGGCGCTATCACGCATCCGCCAAACGACGTAGGGGCGGTGACGCGCAGCGTTCCGGCGGGCGTGGCGCGCAGCCGTTCGACCGCACTTTCGGCAATGGTGACCTGCTCCAGCACCCGCTTTGCCTCATCGTAATAGACGCGCCCGGCGTCGGTTAAACTCTGGCGGCGGGTATTGCGCTCCAGCAGGCGCGTGCCAAGGCGCGATTCCAGCTGGGCGATGTATTTCCCGACCATCACCGCCGACATCTCAAGCCTGGACGCCGCGCCGGTAAAACTTCCGCTTTCAACCACGGCGATAAAGGTCTCCATGCCGCGTAGCTTATCCATATTGCAAACCTCTGGTTAGTAATCCTCTAACTTTAGCCCAGTTTATCCGACTTCTTATTTATTAAAGAATGCTTGCTCACAACATAAGGAGTCGGCTATGAAAATCGTGATTATTGGTGCCAGCGGTACGGTCGGTCGGGCGGTGACGGAGGAGTTGAGCCGTCGTCATGAGACGATCCGCGTGGGCCGCACGCAGGGCGATCTGCAGGTGGACATCACCTCTCAGGAGAGCGTCAGCGCGCTGTTTGACTCGGTGGGTAAGGTGGATGCCATCGTCTCTGCCAGCGGTGGTCTGCACTTCGGCCCGCTCTCTACCATGAAAGACAGCGATTTCAACCAGGGCTTACAGGACAAACTGCTGGGGCAGGTACGCCTGGCGTTGACCGGGCAACATTACCTGAACGAGGGGGGCTCCATCACGCTCATCAGCGGCATTGTGGCGCACGAGCCGATTGCCCAGGGGGTGAATGCCACCACGGTGAACGCCGCGCTGGAAGGGTTCGTCCGCGCTGCCGCCTGCGAACTGCCGCGCGGGATCCGCATCAATTTGATTAGCCCGACCGTACTCACCGAGTCCGCCGACGCTTATGACGGTTTCTTCCCGGGTTTTGAAAGCGTCTCCGCCGCGCGCGTGGCGCAGGCCTATCGCCGCAGCGTGGAAGGGGTGCAGAGCGGACGGGTATATACGGTAGGTTACTGAGCCTTACGGACAGCGACTAATACCAGCATCGGGCGTTCAGCCTCTTCAGCCAGCGCGGGCCAGGCGTCAATTTGCGCCTGCGTTGGTCCCCATTCGTTGACGTGGCTTACGGTTAATCCCGCCCCAATCAGCGCGTTGAGCGTGGTGCCCAGCGTGCGGTGGTATTTGATGACGCCGTCCGCCAGCCAGTTGCTCACCCGCTGGCCCTCATCCTGATAATGATTCACGCCCCAGAACCGCTCGCCGTTGTCGTCGGTCAGCCAGCCCTGGCGGGTCGCGCAGGTGTAAATCGGGTGCTCCATCGAAAAGATCAGAACGCCGCCCGGCTTAAGCGCACGCTGAACGTTTTTGAACAGCGTGTCCAGCTCGGGCAGGTAGTGCAGCGCCAGCGAGCTGTAGATCAGATCGAGGCTATTCTCTTTCAGCGCTAACGATTCCAGATCGCTACGCTGATAGTGGATCCGCGTGTCGTGCGTCAGCTCCGCCGCGCGGGCGAGCATCTTTTCAGAGATATCGACGCCGGTGACCTCAGCAGCACCCAGCTCGCGGGCCACGCGGCAGAACCAGCCGTAACCGCATCCGAGATCGATAACCGTTTTCCCGTTTAAATCCGGCAGCATCGCTTTCAGCGCAGGCCACTCGGGCGCGCCGTCCAGGCCCTGCACCGAACGTGGAAGCTGAGCGTAGCCTTCGAAGAAGGCCGGGTTGTCGTAGATGTTTTGTGCCATGGTAGATCCCTCTTTGAGTATATGGCAGCCAGTATAAAACATTGCCGGGTGGCGCTGCGCTTACCCGGCCTACAAAAGATGCGGGCTGATGCCCTCACCCCACCGTCCCCCAGACGAGGTTGCCGTTATGGAATGTCGCGGTACGCGGTGAAATGCGCGCCACGGCCTCGGCGGAGCAGGAGGCATCCACCAGCACAAAGCTGGCGGCATCCTGCGCTTTCGGCCAGACGCGCTCGCCTTTCTCGTTCAGCGGCAGCACGTCACCGGTGGCGATACCCAACGCCCGGGAGAGCGTCTGCTCGTTCGGGCGGATATAGAGCTGGGCGTAAAGGTTGGCTTTTTCCAGCATGTCCCCCAGACCGTACGGCGACCAGTGGTCGATCACGCTGTCGGTGCCGGTAATGACAAACACGCCCTTATCGCGCAGCTGCTTCAGCGGCATGTGCAATGTGCCAATTGGCACCGTGGATGCAATGGTCACCTGCTGCGCCGCCATGCGGGTGGCGATCTCGTCCACCTGCTGTTCGTTCAGCGTCGCCAGCGCGAAGGCGTGGCTGATGGTCAGTTTACCCTTCAGTTCAGGCGTTTTTTCTACCGTCTCCACCATGTAATTCACCGCCGCCACGCCCGCCGGGCTGGTTTCATGCAGGTGGATGTCCACCCCTTTGTCGTAGTCCAGCGCAATCTGGAACATGGTATCAAGCGACTTCTCCATGGCGCCGTCAACGTTAGTCGGATCCAGCCCGCCCACGTAGTGCGCCCCGGCCTGCATCGCTTCGCGCATCAGCTTTTCAGAGTTAGATAACAGCAGGCCGTGCTGCGGGAAGGCCACGATTTCGCAGTCAAATCCTGCGCTGCGACGCGCCAGCACCGCCTGCAGGTTTTCGAGATTTTTCAGGCCGGATACCGGCTCGATGTTGCAGTGGCTACGGGCGATGGTGGAACCTTTCGACTGAATCAGGTCGATCAGCTTTTCTGCCCGCGCCTGAGTGTAGGGCTGCAGCTCCGGGAGCAGCTTTTGCTCAAGGCGGATCATATCCTGAATGGTGGTGCCCGCCGGGCGGTTAAGCGAGCGCCACGGGCCGCCGTAAAAGGTTTTATCGAGGTGGATATGCATATCGCGCATCGCCGGGAGCATCAGTTTACCGCCCGCGTCATAGTGCGGCAGCGTGGCGTCGGCGTGGCTTTGGTTGTCGCGCAGGGCGACGATTTTGCCGTCCCGGATCTCCAGCGTTTTCAGCTCGGTGCGGGTGCTTGTCGCCACGCCGCCGTCGAAAGTAAATCCGGCTTCCAGCAGCACGTTATCCAGGTAGTAGTGTTTTGCGGTGATGCTCATTGGTTTGCCGGTCTCGCAGGTTGGCTTTGCGCTATCGGCAGCATACGCGACGGAACCGGTCGCGCCAAACAGCGCGCAGGCGGTGACCATTTTGCCGCTCTGGCTAATAAACTCGCGGCGGCTTTTATTCTCTTTCATCTTATCTTCCTTCATTAACAATATGGGTACCGGTTTCGCCGCGCAGCGCCGCGGCCAGGCAGTCCGGCGAGGTAATCACCACGCGTTTGCCGCCGTGATGCAGGAATTCCAGAGAGGCAACGATTTTCGGCAGCATACTGCCCGCCGGGAAGTGTCCCTCCTCCTTGTAGCGCGTCATCTGCGCCACGCTCACCCGGTCCAGAGCCTGCTGGTTCGGCTTGCCGAAGTTGATGCACACTTTCTCTACGCCGGTGGTGATGACCAGCACGTCGGCGTGGATCTCGCGCGCCAGCAGCGCGGTGGAGAGATCTTTATCGATCACCGCGTCCACGCTCTGATACTCGCCCGCTTGCGTACGGACGACCGGGATACCGCCGCCGCCCGCGCCTATCACCACGAAGCCTTTTTGCGTCAGCGTTTTAATGGCATCGGCTTCCACAATGCGCAACGGCTGCGGCGAGGCCACCACGCGACGATAGCCCCGGCCAGAATCTTCAACGAACTGCCATGCCGGATGCTCAAGCTGGAGCGCATCGCGCTGCGCCTCGCTGAAGAACGCGCCAATGGGTTTGGTGGGATGGGTAAAGCCCGGATCGTTTTTATCCACCTCCACCTGCGTAACAACGGTGACCGCTTTTTGCTCGCCGCGCACCGCCAGGCGGTTGTTCAGCGCCTGCTGGATCAGGTAGCCGATGCCGCCCTGCGTATCCGCCACGCAGTTTGCCAGCGGGGTGAGCGGCAGCCCTTCACGCTCGTAGGCAATTTCGGCGCGGCGCAGATCCAGCCCCACCTGCGGGCCGTTGCCGTGGGTGAGCACAATGTCATAGTCGGATGCCAGCATCTCCAGCACCGACTCAGCCACCGCTTTTACCGCCTGGGCCTGATGTTCCACCGACTGACTGGCGTTATCTTTGATAATGCTGTTGCCGCCGATGGCGACGACCATGAGCTCTTTCATTTGTTTTCCTTTAAAAAAGTGCGTTCTGATGCCCTCACCCCGACCCTCTCCCACAGGGAGAGGGGGATTAACGTTCCTTCTCCCCGTGGGAGAGGGTTAGGGTGAGGGCATCAGGCATTATCAGGACTCAGAAATGGGTGCCGCCGCGCTTGCCGCTTCCCGGCTGTCCAGCACATGCTTCACCACGAACATGCCGCCCATCATCAGGTAGGCCGTGACGAACAGCAGCGAGCTGCCCTCGGCGAAGCCGACCACCGGCGCGTGGATCACCCCGAACAGCGCCAGCAGCGCGCCACCTGCGGCAGCTACCGCGCCGCGCAGCGGTTTGTTGATGATGGCGAAGATGGCGATACAGCCCCAGAGCATGCTGGCGAGCGGCGCGCCGCTGCCGAGATGCACCAGCCCTTCGTAGTAAATCCCTTTGCTGTGCAGCACGTCAGTCCCTATTTTCGCCGCGCTGGTGCCCGCCGCGCCCATCACGCTGTTCACCATGGTCAGCGCCCAGTTGGCGATCCACGGGAACAGGCAGATGAAGATAACGGGCACCTCCACCTTCGGCGTTTCGCGCACCACCTGGTTGGCGGTGACCACGCCGATAAACACCAGGATCGGCACAATGGCGGTCATCGGAATGATGGCGAGCATAAAGGCCCCCAGCCCGAACAGCGGCACGATGAACATGGTCACGCCGGAGGCCAGGGTGTAGCCGATGCTGGCCCCCATCGCCTTCCAACCCGCGTGGCCCACGTACACCGTCACCGGGAAAGGGTTGCCCATCAGACAGCCGAGCATCGACGCCAGGCCGTTCGCCAGCATCACTTTACGCGTCGGGTATTCGTCTCCCGCCGCGTGGGCGCTCTCGATGTTCTCCAGGTCAAAGATGTAGTTCGCCAGCCCCAGCGGCACGGCGGAGGCCAGATACGGCAGCGCGTGCGGCAGACCCTGCATAAAGCCGTCGATGTGTACGGATGGCGGGTTAAAGCCGAACGACGACATTGAGGCCCTGATCGCTTCCGGGCTTTGCAGGCCGGAGATCCACGCCAGCAGAGTACCGGCGATCAACAGCAGCAGGCCGGTCGGAATGCGGGCAAAGATCGGCTTCTTGCCGAACCAGTTGATGAAAATCAGCAGCAGTACGATGAACGACACGGTCGGCGCTTCGAAGGCCTGCAGCATCGGGTTCATCGCCAGCAGCAGCAAACCAAGGCCAGAGAGGCACGACAGCAGCACGGTGCGCGGGATCATCCTGCGGATGGTCTCCCCGAGGAAGGAGCCGCCCGCGAGGATCAGCGCCTCAACGAAGCACCACACCAGGCCAATCTGAATGGCGAAATCCGCATCGCCGGTTTGCTGATAGACCGGCATCAGCACCAGAAAGGTCACGGTGAAGATCGACGGCGCGCTGGGGCCCGACGGCAGCGCGGTCACGTCGTTACGCCCGGTCTGGCGCGCCATCTGCAGGCCAAACCAGGTGTAGCAGACGCTCGCCACCAGAACCGCCAGCCCGAAGGCTGGCGCGATACGTCCATAAACAATCTCCTTCGGGATGCCGACGACAAAAATGAGCAGCCCCATCATGGTCAGCAAATTGGTCAGGTTGTTGGTCATCAACCCGAAATACGCCGCCCAGTCACCTCTTTTCCACTCCAGTTTCATGTTTTTCATGGATGCATGCCTTATAAAAAGTAGCGATCGCGGAAGGTCAACAGCGCCTTTTCAAAACAGCTAAACGGCGGGTGAACAATGCCCGCGCCAATCATGCCGATACCGGCGTCCTTGTGGGCAATGGCGGTGTTGATCACCGGCAAAATGCCGCTGCCCGCTACCCTGGTGATGTCGATGGCGGTCGGAATGCCCATGAACGACAGCAGCGGAATGGTGACGTTGGGGTTTTCCCCGAGGGTGATTTCGCGCATCTGGCGGGAGACGTCGACGGCCTCCTCTACGGTGCCGCCCACCAGCGCCACAATCGCCGGGGCGGTTGCCATCGCGAAGCCGCCAATGCCGTAGGTTTCGGTGATGGCGCTGTCGCCGATGTCCAACCCGGAGTCTTCCGGCCTATAGCCCGCGAACATCGGGCCAATCACCTGCTGCGCCGGGCCGGTGAACCACTGCCCCGGCAGGCCGGAGACGCGCAGGCCAAACTCGTAGCCGTTGCGCGCCATGGTGGTGACCACGGTGCTGTACTCGATACCGTGCGCGGCGTCGAGCGCGGCCTTGCACATCGCCATCCACGTCGGGCCGGAGAAGTAGTCGCTGCTGGCGACAAATTCGAACACCTCGCGCTGCTGCTCTACCGGATACCCCGCCTGAATCAGCCCCGGCGTCAGCGCCTGGATCAACAGCGTGGTGCCCGCGTTGTTGCGGTTGTGGCACTCGTCGCCCATATGCAGCGCCTGCGCCAGCATCAGACGCAGATCGATTTCGCCGAGAATGTTCATTGCGTCGCGCAGCATCGGGCCGAGCACGTCACGCATCCAGTTCAGACGGTCGATCACGCTCTGATCGTTGGCACCCATGCGCAGGATCTTCGCCATCTGCTCGCTGAGGTTGGTAAACGCGCGGTTGCCGTAGGTTTTATTCTCCACGATGTGCATAAACATCGACGCGGAGGTGACGCCCGCCATCGAACCCACGCAGTCGTGCTCGTGGCACGGCGAGAAGGTGATGTCGCCCGAGGCCGCGACGCGCTCCGCGTCTTCGATATCTTTCGCCAGCCCCTCGAATACCAGCGCCCCGGTGACCGCCCCCTTCATCGCACCGCACATGTTTTCCCAGGCAACCGGCGGACCGGCATGAAGAATGGTGGTACGGGTCATGCCCGGCACCACGTTGATCGCCTGGTCGTAACCCACCAGCACCGGATGGGACTGAATAATGCGCTCCAGCGCAATGGCGTTAGCGGCGGCGATTTTTTCCGCCAGCGGTGCGTCCGCCAGCTGGTCGAGCGCCTCCACCACCTGCATATTGCCCTGCCCCGGCGGCGTCCAGTCGAGGTGGGTGACAGGAATGTGCTGCTGTTTAAGATCGTCACTGAACATCGCAATGCCAACGTTGATCACGTTCAGCGGCTGGTTAAATAAGGTGGTCATTATGCATTCTCCCCTTTGCAGACAAATTCGCGGGCCAGTAAGCCGGTGTTGGTGCTGCTGCTGGCCCAAATCACGCCAGCGTCGGTCAGCCGCTCGCACTGCTGCGCCAGCGACTGGGGATCCTGGTCGGTGCCGAGTACGTAGCCCAGAATGACCAGCGGACGGTTATCGGCTTTCGCTATCGCCTGCGCCTCCTGTATGGCGTCGATCATCACCCCGACCGGATCGTCATGTGCGCCAAAGCCGAGCACGAAGTCCATCACGATCACCGCCACTTCCGGATCGCGCGCCTCCTGCAGCAGGCGGGTGATGCGGTTGCTCGGATCGATCATCGGGTGCGGCCTGCCGTGGGTGAAGTCGTCATCGCCAAAATCCAGGAAGGTGTGGGCCTGGCTGACGTTGATGTCGCTCAGTCGCTTTGCCGGATCGGGCTGGATGTTGCTGTAGACGTCATCGTATTTCTCCAGCGCGGCAAACATCGCTTCATCGCACAGCGTGCCGCCGCAGAACAGGCCGCGAATATACTTTTGTTGCGGAGTCAGGCGGGTGCGTACCTCTTCAATCAGCGGCCAGTTGAGCGGGTGTAGATCGAGGGATTCCTGTTTGATGCCTGTCAACAGCACCGCTTTAAGGGCTGCCTCTTTGGTGCCGCGGGCAAACTGCAGGCCGTCCTCGTCTGCGGGCGGTGCGTTGCGCCCCAGGAAACATGCAATAACCGGTTTGCGGCAGGCGCGGGCGCGGGCCAGCACTTTCTCCGCCACCGCTGGAGCTGGCGGCTTGGAGATGAGGACGATCGCCTGAGTGTTCTCGTCGGCTTCCAGCATGGCGATCGCGTCGAGCATCATCAGGCCGCCAATTTTTTCGCTCAGATCGCGCCCGCCGGTGCCAATCAGCTGCGACACGCCGCCACCGAATTCGTGAATGCGCACGCTCAGCTCCTGGCTGCCGGTGCCGGACGCCCCGACGATGCCGATCGATCCGCGACGCACGGCGTTGGCGAAGCACAGTCCCGCGCCGTTAATGATGGCGGTGCCGCAGTCCGGCCCCATCATCAGCAGTCCTTTCTGGTGCGCCAGTTGCTTGAGCGCCAGTTCGTCGTCAAGGGAGACATTATCGGAGAACAGCATCACGTTGAGATCGTTCTCCAGGGCCTGTCGCGCCTCGCGGGCGGCAAAGGTGCCGTTAACGGAGATCACCGCCAGGTTTGCGTCAGGGCGGTGGGCTTTGGCGCTGGCAATAGTGGCGTAGCGGGCTTCATGGGAGCCTGCACTTTCCTTGCGGGTGAATAAGGCTTCAATGGCGGCCAGCGTTTCATCATTCGCCGCCTCGCCTTTAATCACGATCATCAGGTCGCCGTTTTTGGCCTCGGCTAATTCCGGCGTAAGCAGCCCGAGGTTATGTAATACGCCCTTATTCATTTCCGTCGCCATGGCCACGACGGCCTGCTCAACGCCCGGTAATTTATTGGCTTTGGTCGATACCGACATGAGCGAGACGGAATCAAACCAGGTATTCTTTTTAATAACGATTTTGGTGGGCATGGGTTTCTCCTGAATGCGGATAAAAGGGGGCCGCCATCGTGCAAAACGCACGACGGTAGAATGCTTTTTTATGTCGCTGCCAGCCGGAAAGGGCTGGCCGAATTAATTACGCGCCTGCGGCAAGCAGCAGGTCGGCGATTTCATCGAAGCCTTTTTCCCGGGCCAGTTCGAGGGGAGATTTTCCGTATTTATCGGTCATGTGCGGGTTCGCGCCGTTTTCCAACAGCAGCCTGACGATCTCCTGCTGCTTCGCGCCGCCGTCATTGAGGACAATGGCCTCCAGCAGCGGCGTCCAGCCGACAAAGTTGGTGTGGTTGACGTTGATATCGGTTTTTTCCAGCAGCTCGCGAACAATGTCGACGTGGCCTTTTTCACTGGCGGGGGTGATCCCCACGCCGCCAAAGCGCGTAAGGCGATCGAGATCGGGATTCGCAGGAAGCACAATGCGCAGCAAAGTAAGATCGTTGGTCAGGCAGCTAATCAGGAAAGGGTTAAAGCAGGTCTGATCCTGTTTATCAATATCCGCGCCGGCGGCAATTAAATATTCCACACACGGATAATGCTTTTTCAGGCTGGCAATAATAATGGCGGTTCTTTTCTGGCGATTCGTGGCGTTGATATCCACGCCTTTATCGAGGCAGGCTTTAAGCGCATCCACGTTTCCCTGCTCGGCCGCCAGCAGAAATTCAGTCACGAGTTCAGTTGCAGACATATTCACACTCCCTGGGTTTTCATTGCTGATGTCCCGAGAATAGCAACAGCCTTTCAGGAAAAGAATCCGCTTAAAAATCATTCATCGACAGGCAATTCATTATTGAGTTAAATTCAACAGTTCAGCCAAAATGTGCGTGTGTGCACTCTTTTTCTTATGTTTCGCCGCGTTTTTACGCCCGACGCGACATTCTACTTATGGCTAAAAAAGCCTTGCGCCACGCGGCACGTAGCTACGCGTCAAAATTGTGATCCGCTTCAAATGCGGTGTAACTGCGTTGTTAAAATATGTTCAAAACTGATGGTGGACGGGAGCAGTGATATGAATTCCATCTTTACCGAAGAGAACCTGCTGGCCTTCACCATGGCGGCGCGTTACAGCAGCTTCAGCAAGGCGGCGGAAGAGCTGGGCGTGACAACCTCAGCCATCAGCTACACCATCAAGCGCATGGAGACCGGGCTGGACGTGGTGCTGTTCGTGCGTAACACCCGCAACATTGAGCTGACCGAGTCCGGGTTTTACTTTTATCGCAAGGCGACCGACCTGCTGAACGACTTTCACGCCATCAAGCGCGGGATCGACACCATCTCGCAGGGCATCGAAACGCGGGTCAGGATCTGCATTAATCAGCTTTTGTATACGCCCCGCCACACCGCCCGGCTGCTGCAGGTGCTGAAAAAACAGTTTCCGACCTGCCAGATCACGGTGACAACCGAGGTCTACAACGGGGTGTGGGATTCCATCATCAACAATCAGGCCAATATCGCCATCGGCGCGCCGGACACCCTGCTCGACGGCGGCGGCATTGATTACACCGAGATCGGCGCGATTCGCTGGGTCTTTGCGATCTCGCCCGAACACCCGCTGGCATTTACCCCGGAGCCAATTGCCGAAAGCCAGCTGCGCCTGTACCCCAATATCATGGTCGAAGACACGGCCCACACCATCAACAAAAAGGTGGGCTGGCTGCTGCACGGTCAGGAGGCGATTCTGGTGCCGGACTTCAACACCAAATGCCAGTGTCAGATCCTGGGGGAAGGGATTGGATTTTTACCGGAGTATATGGCGCGGGAGGCCGTGGAAGAGGGGCTGCTGGTGACGCGGCGCATTAATAACCCGCGTCAGGATTCGCGCATGCTGCTTGCCACACAGCATGCGGCTACCGGTCAGGTGACCCGCTGGGTTAAACAACAGTTTGGCCCTGAGGGGGTACTGACCGGAATTTATCGCGATTTACTCTGGCGCGCCTAGCTTTTGGTCTGCACCCAGAACGCGTGGATCAGGCCAGGAATATAGCCCAGCAGCGTCAGGACGATATTCAGGATAAATGCCCATCCGAAGCCTTTACCCAGTAAAACACCCAGTGGCGGAAGAATGATTGTAAAGACGATGCGCCAAAAACCCATAAAATCTCCATGCAAGCTAAACAGTTGAATCTAAAAAAGAGTATGCCCTCTAAGCGTAGCCAGTTTACCTGCCCTCGCCATCACTTTTGCACCCTTTTACCCTCTTTTACGCTTTTGACACTGGTTTAATCCATACCATTAGTTTAGCATTATCTTAATTAAGGTAATGCTAAATAACCATGACTGAACTCGAACAACTTCAGGCCAGCGCTGAGCAGGCCGCCACGCTGTTAAAAGCCATGAGCAATCCGCATCGGCTGCTGATCCTGTGTACGCTGTGCGACGCCCCCGGAACCCGCGCGGGCGATCTGGCGCGCGCCACCGGGCTAAGCCCCTCGGCCACCTCTCAGCATCTGGCGCGTATGCGTGAAGAGGGGCTTATCGACAGCACCCGGGAAGCGCAACGCATTCTTTACTCCATCAAAAACGATGCGGTGCATAAGCTTATCAGCACCCTAAAATCCCTTTACTGTCCGTGAGGAGCTGCCATGTCACTTCCTGTTATTTCACCGCAGCAGGCACGCGCCCTGATTGATAAGGGCGCAAAACTTGTCGATATTCGCGATGCCGACGAGTATGCCCGCGAGCATATTCCGGCCGCGCGCGCCATACCACTGGATTCCTTACCCGGCGAGCTACACCCGGCTCCCGGTGAAACGGTCATTTTTCACTGTCAGTCCGGGATGCGAACCTCAAACAATGCCGCACGTCTTGCCCAGGCGGCGTCGCCTGCGCAGGCATTCGTGGTTGAGGGGGGAATTCAGGGCTGGAAACAGGCCGGGCTACCGACCATTGAAGACAAAACCCAGCCGCTTCCGCTGATGCGTCAGGTGCAGATCGCCGCCGGGCTGCTGATCCTTTGCGGCGTGTTGCTGGGTTACGGCGTCTCCAGCCTCTTTTTCCTGCTGAGCGGATTTGTGGGGGCCGGACTGCTGTTCGCTGGCGTAACCGGTTTTTGCGGCATGGCGCGATTGCTGAAAGTGATGCCGTGGAACCGCCGTACCTCATAAGCAGTAACAGACAGATTAGACTGTACCCCGTCCGGGACGTGGGCTATGGTGAAGATCATTACAACGATGAGGAGGTGCTATGTTTTCTGTCGGCGATTATGTCCAACCGCGTCAGGGCGGTCCTAAATTAAAAGTGCTCGACGTGAAGGGTGAAAGCATTGTGGCCGTACAGGCCAGCGATGAGCAGGGCGAGAAATATACACTGAAAGCGGCGGACGTTGTGCTGTATACCGAAGAAGGTGACTTCGGCGTCTGCTAAGTCAATAACCGGGCGGACTCTGCCGCCCGATTCACGGATTAGATCAGGAAATCATCCAGGCTCTTACCGTTTGCCAGTGCAGTCGCAATAGGCTTCGGCGTGCGGCCCTGGCCGGTCCACGTTTTCACCTCACCGTTGGCGTCGGTAAAGCGATATTTTGGTTCGCGCGTTTTACGTTTTTTCGCCGGCTGGCCCGCATTGATCAGGTCATTGCCGAGCAAATCGCTCGGGGAAATACCGTCGGCTTTCATCAGTTCCAGCAGCGCATTAATTTTCTCCTGCTGTTCAGCGCGCTGCCGTTCCAATTCCGCCTGCTCGGTGCGTTTTTCCTCAGTCACGATCCTGACTTTTTCCAGCACGTCTTCCAGAACTTCCAGGGATAATTCACGCGCCAGGGCACGAAGCGTACGGATATTATTAAGATTCTGTAACGTCAAAGACATATAAATTAAAAACCTTTTCAGAGGGGTAAATTGAAAATTAAGCTGCAAGAATAATTCATTTTTATCGCAATATCCACCCATGGACCCTTTTTGACATTATTGTAAATATTTTGAAAACATATTATTCATATATCCCCTCAGCACATGGATAGCGTTCCGGCGTATTAATCATCCCATCAATCAATGCTTCCCCGGATGAAAGGCAGGTTTCGGCACACTGTTAGCTCAACACATTGATTTGTAGTAATAAATGCGGGTAAGAGAGAGAAAATAACGCAGCGCGTAAGAAATAACCAATTTTAGAGAATTTTGTGGACAAAACGCCTGCAAATAAAAATTTATCACTAGTTGTTAGTTTATAGCCAGAGACTTATTCTATGCTCGATAAACAAACCAATCTAATGCACTGGCTTAACCCGCTCAATGCCGTCATTTTGTCCATTTCAAGGAGTTCAGACATGTTCTCACCGCAATCACGCCTGCGCCACGCGGTAGCGGATACGTTCGCGATGGTTGTCTACTGTTCCGTTGTGAACATGGTGATTGAAATCGTTCTCTCTGGCATGACGTTTGAGCAGTCGCTCTCCTCGCGCCTGGTGGCTATCCCGGTCAATATCCTGATTGCCTGGCCTTACGGGTTTTACCGTGACGCCGTGATGCGCTTTGCCCGCCGCGTTAGCCCGGGTGGATGGGCAAAAAATCTGGCGGATGTGCTGGCGTATGTGACCTTCCAGTCGCCGGTATATGTGGTGATTTTATTGACGGTAGGAGCAAGCTGGCAGCAAATCGCCGCGGCGGTCAGCTCGAATATTGTGGTGTCGATGTTGATGGGTGCGGTGTACGGATATTTTCTCGACTACTGCCGTCGCCTGTTTAAGGTCAGCCGCTACAGCCAGGCCTGAGCAGGAAGGTAAGCGACTGGCGCAGGCCAGTCGCACGTTTACTGCACGTCGCCAAACAGTCCCTGCAGGAACCGTTCCAGCGCCATGCGTGAACTGAAACCATGCGGTATACCATAATGCTCATGCCTTTCTCCGCCTAAATAGAGCGGAAATTGCTGATACTGATCGCAGGTTTTAATATCCGAGGCAGGCTCAGCAAATGTCTGACTTCTGTCTTTCAGCGTCGGGTGAATAATGAGAGCCGTACGCCCCATTCTCGCTTCACGGTTGACGTAAACATAATTCTCACCGCGGCGATATCCATAGGCTTTAGTCGTCACCGCATCCATGGTAAATCCCGCCTTTTCAAGAACGCGCGCCACCTCATCAGGTCGTAAATACATATATATTCCTCGTTATCTTTTCCTGCACGGCAACCTTACCGTATTGAGCAATAGCAGCGCCCTCAGAATATTCCATAAACTGCGCAATACGCCGTGACTGACTTCAGATATTAAATTCATGAGCTAAACTAAACGGGAATGCAAAATTAAGGAGGATCGTATGTTTAACAGACCGAACCGAAACGAAATTAACGACGACGCTCAGGATATTCGTAACGATGTCAGCCAATTAGCGGACACGCTGGAGGAAGTGCTGAAATCCTGGGGTTCTGATGCGAAGGACGAAGCAGATGCCGCGAAACGTAAGGCTCAGTCTCTGCTGCGTGAAACCCGTGCCCGGATGAACGGCCGTTCACGCACTTCCCAGGCCGCCTGCGACGCGATGAGCTGCGCCAGCACCTTCGTGCGTGAGAAACCGATGTGCGCGCTGGGAACCGTCGCCGCCGTCGGTATTTTTGTCGGCGCACTGCTCAGCCTGCGTAAGTAATTCGCGGTGAACGCTGCCCCGGTTGCCTCAGGCGCCGGGGCTTTTCTTTGCCTGCTACGCTGAAAAACCCGTACAGCACACCCTGCCCCGCTATGCTCATCATCGTGGCGATATCAATCTAAATTTCCCATATCTTGTATGGTTGAAACTTATCACAACTACATCTAGTATTCCCTTTAGCAAGATACACACAACCTGACGCGATACATCGCGCCGCTTTCTCATTCTAAATGGAAATACGAATCATGAGCATTATTATTTACACTCGTAACAATTGTGTTCAGTGCCACGCCACCAAACGCGCCATGGAAAGCCGCGGCGTTGCGTTTGAGATGGTGAATATCGACACGGTCCCGGACGCCGCAGACTCTCTGCGTGCGCAGGGCTTCCGGCAGTTGCCGGTGGTGATCGCCGGAGAAACCAGCTGGTCTGGCTTTCGCCCGGATATGATCAACCGCCTTGCCGCCCAGGCCGCCCGTGCATGAGTGGGCTGGTCTTCTTCTCCAGCAGCTCGGAAAACACGCTCCGCTTTATGGCGCGCGTCGGGTTGCCTGCGATCCGCATTCCGCTCAACGAGCGGGAGCGGATTCAGGTGACCGAACCCTACATTCTGGTGGTGCCCAGCTATGGCGGCGGCGGAACAGCGGGGGCCGTGCCCCGGCAGGTGATCCGCTTTCTTAACGATCCTCAAAACCGACAGCTTATCCGCGGTGTGATCGCGGCGGGTAACCGTAATTTCGGCGATGCGTTTGGACGCGCCGGGGATGTCATCTCTCAAAAATGCGGCGTGCCGTATCTCTATCGCTTTGAACTGATGGGGACACAGCAGGACGTAGAAAACGTGCGTAAAGGAGTGAACGAATTTTGGCAACGACAACCGCAGAACCCGTAGTCCATGCGACACCGGATTATCACGCATTAAACGCGATGCTTAACCTCTACGATCGTGAGGGGCACATTCAGTTTGGCAAAGACCATGATGCGGTGGACGCCTTTTTTGCCACCCACGTTCGCCCGAACACCGTGGCTTTTGAGAGCATCCAACAGCGTCTCGATTATCTTGTCAAAGAGGGCTACTACGAAGAGCGCGTGCTCGCCCGCTACGGGCGTGACGCCATCGTTAAGCTGTTCGAGCATGCGCACGCCAGGGGTTTTCGCTTCCAGACCTTTCTCGGGGCGTGGAAGTATTACACCAGCTACACCCTGAAAACCTTCGACGGTAAACGCTATCTCGAAACCTTTGAGGATCGGGTGGTGATGGTGGCACTCACCCTGGCGCAGGGGGATGAGGCGCTGGCCGTGCAACTCACCGATGAGATCCTCTCGGGCCGTTTCCAGCCAGCCACCCCAACCTTTCTCAACGCCGGGAAAGCGCAGCGCGGCGAACTGGTCTCCTGCTTCCTGCTGCGCATTGAAGACAATATGGAGTCGATTGGCCGGGCGGTGAACTCGGCTTTGCAGCTCTCCAAACGCGGCGGCGGCGTGGCGTTTCTGCTCTCTAACCTGCGCGAAGCGGGTGCGCCGATTAAGCGCATCGAAAACCAGTCCTCCGGCGTTATTCCGGTGATGAAAATGCTCGAGGATGCGTTCTCCTACGCTAACCAGCTGGGGGCGCGTCAGGGAGCCGGGGCGGTGTATCTGCATGCGCACCACCCGGATATCCTGCGTTTTCTGGATACCAAACGCGAAAACGCCGATGAAAAAATTCGCATTAAAACCCTGTCGCTTGGCGTGGTGATCCCGGATATCACCTTCCAACTGGCGAAAGAGAATGCCGATATGGCGCTGTTCTCACCCTACGATATCGAACGTCTTTACGGTAAAGCCTTTGGCGACGTGGCGATAAGCGAACGTTACGATGAACTCGTGGCCGACGATCGCATCCGCAAAAAGTACATAAACGCCCGCGATTTCTTCCAGACGCTCGCCGAGATCCAGTTTGAGTCCGGCTATCCGTACATCATGTACGAGGACACGGTAAACCGCGCCAATCCGATTGCCGGGCGCATCAACATGAGCAACCTGTGCTCGGAAATTTTGCAGGTCAACGCGGCGTCGACCTATGACGAAAACCTTGATTACGCCGACGTGGGCAAGGATATCTCCTGCAACCTCGGGTCGCTGAATATTGCGCACACCATGGACTCCCCCAATTTTGGCCGCACCGTGGAGACCGCCGTACGCGGGCTTACGGCGGTGTCGGACATGAGCCATATTCGCAGCGTGCCCTCGATTGAAGCAGGCAACGCCGCGTCGCACGCCATCGGCCTTGGGCAGATGAACCTGCATGGTTATCTGGCGCGCGAAGGAATAGCCTACGGCAGCCCCGAAGGGCTGGATTTCACCAATCTCTATTTCTACACCATCACCTGGCACGCGCTGCACACTTCAATGATGCTGGCGCGCGAGCGCGGCCAGCGGTTCGCGGGCTTTGAGCAGTCGCGCTATGCCAGCGGCGAGTATTTTAATCAGTATCTGGAAAATGACTGGCAGCCGAAAACCGAAATGGTGCGCCAGCTGTTTGCCCGCACCGGGGTCACGCTGCCCACGCGCACGATGTGGCAGCAACTGCGCGATGAGGTGATGCAATACGGCATCTATAACCAAAACCTGCAGGCGGTGCCGCCCACGGGGTCGATCTCCTACATCAACCACGCCACGTCGAGCATCCACCCGATTGTGTCCAAAATTGAGATCCGCAAGGAAGGCAAAACCGGCCGCGTCTATTACCCGGCCCCGTTTATGACCAACGAGAACCTGGCCCTGTATCAGGACGCGTATGAGATCGGCCCGGAGAAGATCATCGATACCTACGCCGAGGCGACAAAACATGTGGATCAGGGTCTGTCGCTGACGCTTTTCTTCCCGGATACCGCCACCACGCGCGATATCAACCGGGCGCAGATCTATGCCTGGAAGAAAGGCATCAAGACGCTCTACTACATTCGCCTGCGCCAGCTTGCGCTGGAAGGCACCGAAATCGAAGGCTGCGTGTCCTGCGCGCTGTAAGGAGAAAGGATGAAACTGTCACGCGTGAGTGCCGTTAACTGGAACAAAATCCAGGACGATAAAGACCTGGAGGTGTGGAACCGCCTGACCAGCAACTTCTGGTTGCCAGAGAAAGTGCCGTTATCTAACGATATTCCGGCCTGGCAAACGCTTAGCCACGCCGAGCAGCAGCTGACCATCCGCGTCTTTACCGGGCTGACGCTGCTCGACACCATTCAGAATACCGTGGGTGCGCCCGCGCTGATGAGTGACGCGCTGACGCCGCATGAAGAGGCGGTGATGTCGAACATCAGCTTTATGGAAGCGGTTCACGCCCGCTCCTACAGCTCGATTTTTTCAACCCTGTGTCAGACCAAAGATGTGGACGCCGCGTACGACTGGAGTGAGGAGTGCGAATCATTGCAGCGCAAGGCGAACCTGGTGCTGGAGTATTATCAGGCCGACGATCCGCTGAAGAAGAAAATCGCCAGCGTATTTCTGGAATCGTTCCTGTTCTATTCCGGATTCTGGCTGCCGATGTACTGGTCGAGCCGCGGCAAGCTGACCAACACCGCCGATTTGATTCGTCTGATCATTCGCGATGAAGCCGTACACGGATATTACATTGGCTATAAATATCAGAAAGGGCTGGAGAGCGTCAGCGAAGCCCGGCGCGAAGAGCTGAAAGGCTTTGCGCTGGATCTGCTGATGGATCTCTATGACAACGAGCTGAGCTATACCGAGGCGCTGTACGCCGGCTCCGGCTGGGAGGACGAGGTCAAAGCGTTTCTCTGCTACAACGCCAATAAGGCGCTGATGAACCTCGGCTACGAGGCGCTGTTCCCACCGGACATGGCGGACGTAAACCCGGCCATTCTGGCGGCGCTTTCACCCAATGCTGATGAAAACCACGATTTCTTCTCCGGCTCCGGATCGTCTTACGTAATGGGCAAAGCGGTTGAAACTGAAGATGAGGATTGGGATTTTTAAATCATTATTCCCCTCACGCTGCCCTCTCCCCTCAGGGCAGCGTGAGGGGATAATTAACGTTCATTAATTTATGATAAATCCCATGATTTTCTCCCTTATATTTCCCTGGCTACTACACTGTAATTTCCACGTCATATTCGCCTGAATCTCTTCGATACAGGCGAAATTTCCCGATGCAGAAACAAAAAATTGAGAAAAATTGAAACTGCCCTCAGCCCTTCTATCATGGGAAATTCAGCCGTTTCGCCTGTGGCAAAATTCGTGCCATAAGCAAACCCAGGGTTGTCTCAGATTCTGAGTATGTTAGGGTAATGCCAGTTAACTATTTACCATGGTAATGATATCGACATAAACAAATAACAGGACACTCTCTATTGCATGGCAATTAAATTAGAAGTGAAAAATCTTTATAAAATATTTGGCGAGCATCCGCAGCGCGCATTCAAATATATTGAGAAAGGCCTCTCGAAAGAACAAATTCTGGAAAAAACCGGGCTATCGCTTGGCGTTAAAGACGCCAGTCTGGCCATTGAAGAAGGCGAGATTTTTGTCATCATGGGATTATCCGGTTCGGGTAAATCCACTATGGTTCGCCTTCTCAATCGCCTGATTGAACCCACCCGTGGACAGGTGCTGATTGATGGCGTGGATATCGCCAGAATATCAGATGCTGAGCTTCGCGAGGTGCGCAGAAAGAAGATTGCAATGGTCTTTCAGTCATTTGCGCTGATGCCACACATGACGGTATTAGATAATACCGCCTTTGGCATGGAATTAGCAGGCGCAGGCGCCGCTGAACGTCAGGAAAAAGCGCTGGATGCATTACGTCAGGTGGGCCTTGAAAATTATGCCCACGCTTATCCAGATGAACTTTCTGGTGGGATGCGTCAGCGCGTAGGATTAGCCCGCGCATTAGCCATTAATCCCGATATTTTATTAATGGATGAAGCCTTCTCCGCGCTCGATCCGCTAATTCGTACTGAAATGCAGGATGAGCTGGTAAAATTACAGGCTAAACATCAACGAACCGTGGTATTTATTTCCCACGATCTTGATGAAGCCATGCGTATTGGTGATCGCATTGCCATTATGCAAAACGGTGAAGTCGTGCAGGTCGGTACACCGGATGAAATACTCAATAATCCGGCGAATGATTATGTGCGAACCTTCTTCCGCGGTGTGGATATTAGCCAGGTGTTTAGCGCCAAAGATATTGCGCGCCGCACGCCGAACGGCATCATTCGCAAAACGCCAGGCTTCGGCCCACGCTCTGCGCTCAAACTGCTGCAGGATGAAGACCGTGAATACGGTTATCTGGTTGAACGCGGTAACAAATTTGTTGGCGTGGTCTCCATCGACTCCCTGAAAACCGCTCTGGCTGAAAATCAGAGTATTGATGCGGCCGTGATCGACGCCCCGCTTGCCGTGGACGCCGAAACGCCGCTTAGCGAGCTGCTCTCACACGTTGGCCAGGCACCCTGTGCCGTTCCGGTCGTCGGTGAAGAACAACAGTACGTCGGCATCATCTCAAAACGCATGTTGCTGCAGGCTTTAGATCGCGAGGGGACAAACAATGGCTGATCAATCTAACCCGTGGGGCACCACTGAAGCAGCGGACAGCGCTGCACAATCTGCCGACGCGTGGGGGTCATCCACGCCTGCGCCAACCGATGGCGGCACGGCGGACTGGCTCAACAGCGCACCTGCACCGGCGCCTGAACACTTCAATATTATGGATCCGTTCCACAAAACGCTGATCCCGCTCGACCGCTGGGTAACCGAGGGGATCGACTGGGTGGTGACGCACTTCCGCCCGGTATTCCAGGGGATCCGCGTCCCGGTGGATTACATCCTGAACGGTTTCCAGCAGATGCTGCTGGGTATGCCCGCGCCAGTGGCGATTATCCTGTTCTCCCTGATCGCCTGGCAGTTTGGCAGCGCGGGGATGGGGGTCGCCACGCTGATCTCGCTGATTGCCATCGGGGCGATTGGTGCATGGTCGCAGGCGATGATCACCCTGGCGCTGGTCTTAACCGCCCTGCTCTTCTGCGTGGTGATCGGCCTGCCGATGGGGATCTGGCTGGCGCGAAGCCCGCGGGCGGCGAAGATCATTCGCCCGCTGCTGGACGCCATGCAGACCACGCCTGCGTTCGTCTACCTGGTACCTATCGTCATGCTGTTCGGTATTGGTAACGTGCCGGGGGTGGTGGTGACCATTATCTTCGCCCTGCCGCCGATTATTCGTCTGACCATTCTGGGGATTAACCAGGTGCCAGCCGATCTCATTGAGGCGTCACGCTCGTTCGGTGCAAGCCCGCGTCAGATGCTGTTTAAGGTTCAGCTTCCGCTGGCCATGCCAACCATCATGGCAGGCGTTAACCAGACGCTGATGCTGGCGCTGTCGATGGTGGTTATCGCCTCGATGATCGCCGTGGGCGGTCTGGGCCAGATGGTGCTGCGCGGCATTGGCCGCCTCGATATGGGGCTGGCTACCGTAGGCGGCGTGGGCATTGTGATCCTCGCCATTATTCTTGACCGCCTCACCCAGGCCGTCGGTCGTGATTCACGCAGTCGCGGCAACCGTCGCTGGTATACCACCGGCCCTGTCGGGTTAATCACCCGCCCTTTCACGAAATCAAAATAAGGAACAACGATGCGACATAAGGTACTTTTTGCCACAGCGTTTGCCACCCTTGTCTCCACCAGCACGTTTGCGGCAGACCTGCCGGGCAAAGGCATCACCGTACAGCCGGTGCAGAGCACCATTTCGGAAGAGAGTTTCCAGACGTTGATCGTCAGCCGCGCGCTGGAAAAACTGGGCTACACGGTGAACACGCCGAGCGAAGTGGATTACAACGTGGGCTATACCTCCATTGCCTCCGGCGATGCGACGTTCACCGCCGTTAACTGGCAGCCGCTGCACGACGACATGTATGCCGCTGCGGGCGGGGACAAGAAGTTTTATCGTGAAGGCACCTTCGTGACCGGCGCGGCGCAGGGTTATCTGATCGACAAGAAAACCGCCGAGCAGTATCACATCACCAATATTGAACAGCTGAAAGATCCGAAGATCGCCAAACTGTTCGACACCAACGGTGACGGCAAGGCCGATATGATGGGCTGCTCACCGGGCTGGGGCTGCGAGGCGGTCATTAACCACCAGAACAAAGCCTTCGATCTGGAGAAAACCGTCGACGTAAGCCACGGCAACTACTCGGCGATGATGGCCGATACCATTGCCCGCTTCAAAGAGGGTAAGCCGGTTATCTATTACACCTGGACCCCATACTGGGTGAGCGACGTGCTGAAGCCGGGTAAAGACGTGGTGTGGCTGCAGGTGCCGTTCTCTTCTCTGCCGGGCGAGCAGAAAGATATCGACACTAAGCTGCCGAACGGCATGAACTACGGCTTCCCGGTCAATACCATGCACATCGTTGCCAACAAAGCCTGGGCTGAGAAAAACCCGGCGGCGGCGAAGCTGTTCTCGGTAATGAAACTGCCGCTGGCGGACATCAACGCCCAGAACGCCATGATGCATGACGGCAAATCGTCTGAAGCGGACGTGAAAGGCCATGTCGACGGCTGGATCAAAGCCCACCAGCAGCAGTTTGATGGTTGGGTGAAAGAGGCGCTGGCCGCACAGAAGTAATGCTTTGTCCCTTCACTCCTGCCCTCTCCCTCCGGGAGAGGGTCAGGGTAAGGGAGACCTAAACCGCACAATCCACCACGTAACAACTCCCCAACATTCTCAATCATTCGGTATGATGGTTTCCGGAAAAATAATCACTCAACTGACGATCCGCAAACCTGATGACCAAATCAACTCAAGGGCTTAGCCCGGCGCTTATCCTTTTAATGTCTGTGGCAACGGGCCTTGCCGTCGCCAGCAACTATTACGCACAGCCTCTGCTCGACACCATCGCCCGCGCGTTTGACCTCTCTGCCAGCTCGGCGGGTTTTATTGTGACGGCCGCGCAGCTCGGCTATGCCGCAGGGCTGCTGTTCCTCGTCCCGCTCGGGGATATGTTTGAGCGTCGCATGCTGATTGTCTCCATGACGCTGCTGGCCGCAGGCGGCATGCTGATCACCGCAAGCAGCCAGTCGCTGGGGATGATGATCCTCGGCACCGCGTTGACGGGGCTGTTCTCGGTGGTGGCGCAAATTCTGGTCCCGCTCGCCGCTACGCTTGCCGCACCGGAAAAGCGTGGCAAAGTGGTCGGGACCATCATGAGCGGCCTGCTGCTGGGGATTTTGCTGGCGCGAACCGTTGCGGGGCTGCTGGCGAGTCTCGGCGGATGGCGTACCGTGTACTGGGTGGCGAGCGTGCTGATGGTAATCATGGCCCTGGCGCTGTGGCGTGGTCTGCCAAAGGTGAAGCAGGAAAACCACCTGAACTATCCCCAGCTTCTGGCCTCCGTTTTTAGCCTGTTCACTCAGGATAAACTGCTGCGTACCCGCGCTATTCTGGGCTGTTTCACTTTTGCCAACTTTAGCATTCTGTGGACATCGATGGCGTTCCTGCTCGCTGCGCCGCCGTTTAACTATTCCGAAGGCGTAATTGGCCTGTTTGGCCTCGCGGGGGCGGCCGGTGCCCTGGGCGCGCGTCCGGCCGGTGGGCTGGCCGATAAGGGCAAGTCGCACATGACCACCAGCGCCGGGCTGGTGCTGTTGCTGCTCTCGTGGGCCGCTATCTGGTATGGACATGTTTCCGTGCTGGCGCTGATCGTCGGTATTCTGGTGCTCGACCTCACCGTGCAGGGCGTGCACATCACTAACCAGACCGTCATTTACCGGGTGAAGCCTGAAGCGCGTAACCGCCTGACCGCGGGCTACATGACCAGCTACTTTATCGGCGGTGCAGCCGGGTCGTTGATTTCGGCCTCTGCCTGGCAGCATGCCGGCTGGACGGGCGTCTGCGCCATCGGGGCCATTGTCGCCACGCTAATCCTGCTGGTCTGGTGGCGCGGCTATCATCGGCAGGACGCGATTCATTAAGTTTTACATTGCTTTGGGCCTCTTAGGGTGTAAAGGGGCCCTGCTCTCTGTTAATGTAAACGTAATCATTAATCCCAGAAATTTTAATGTGGGTGACATATTTACAACCGGCATGAATAGTTCAGACCCCCGTCCTCACATCCTCCTTCCCTGGGAAATTCCCCGCCCTTTCTGTGCTCACCGGGTCACGGACCTACCCGGCGCTTTATGATGGTGACATTCATGCTGCGGATATAACCGCACAAATAATTCATTTACATTATTTGTCACTATCGTTACTATATCGGCTGTAATTAATGAGATTATGCCCAAATGGATAGTTCGTTTACGCCCATTGAACAAATGCTTAAATTCCGCGCCAGTCGTCATGAGGACTTCCCGTATCAGGAGATCCTGTTGACCCGCCTGTGCATGCACATGCAGGGTAAGCTGCTGGATAACCGTAATAAGATGCTGAAAGCTCAAGGGATTAACGAGACGTTATTTATGGCGTTGATTACGCTGGAGTCTCAGGAAAACCACAGTATTCAGCCGTCTGAGCTGAGCTGCGCGCTGGGCTCGTCCCGCACCAATGCTACCCGTATTGCCGATGAGCTGGAAAAACGCGGCTGGATTGAGCGCCGTGAAAGCGATAACGATCGTCGTTGCCTGCATCTGCAACTGACCGATAAAGGTCACCAATTCCTGCGTGAGGTGCTGCCACCTCAGCACAACTGCCTGCACCAGCTTTGGTCTGCCCTCAGCACCGCCGAGCGCGAGCAGCTTGAGCAAATTACGCGCAAACTTCTTACCCGTCTGGACCAGATGGATGAAGATGGCGCCGTTCTTGAGGCGCTGCGCTAACGCGACAACACGCTCGAACATCCAGAGTTTAAAAAGAAAATCGACAGGCCAGCACGTAATACTGCTGGCCTTTCTGACAACAGGTCGGCTCAGCCGATGTGAAAATAAGAAGATTGTGGAGAACAACAATGAGCGCAAATGCGGAGACCACCAACCCGCAGCAACCGGCCAACAAGAAAGGTAAACGTAAGGGCGCCCTTCTTCTGTTGACCTTGCTCTTTATTATTATTGCCGTGGCATATGGGATTTATTGGTTTTTGGTATTGCGTCACGTCGAAGAGACGGACGATGCCTACGTGGCAGGGAACCAGGTACAAATTATGGCGCAGGTGTCGGGCAGCGTGACGAAAGTCTGGGCTGACAATACCGACTTTGTGCAAAAAGGCGATGTGCTGGTCACGCTCGACCCGACCGACGCCCAACAGGCGTTTGAAAAAGCGCAGACGCAGCTGGCCTCCAGCGTGCGTCAGACCCGCCAGCTGATGATCAACAGTAAACAGCTGCAGGCCAGCATCGACGTGCAGAAAACCGCACTGGCGCAGGCCCAGAGCGACCTGAACCGTCGCGTTCCGCTCGGCACCGCCAACCTGATTGGCCGTGAAGAGCTGCAGCACGCGCGTGACGCCGTGGCCAGCGCGCAGGCCCAGCTGGATGTCGCCATTCAGCAATACAACGCCAACCAGGCGATGGTGCTGGGCACCAGCCTGGAAAACCAGCCTGCGGTAAAACAGGCGGCGACCGAAGTGCGTAACGCATGGCTTGCCCTGCAGCGTACCAAAATCGTCAGCCCAATGACCGGCTACGTTTCTCGCCGCTCGGTTCAGCCTGGCGCGCAGATCGGCACAACGACCCCGCTGATGGCGGTGGTACCGGCGAACAACCTGTGGGTGGATGCCAACTTCAAAGAGACGCAGCTTGCCCACATGCGTATCGGCCAGACCGCAACCGTTGTCAGCGACATCTACGGTGATGACGTGAAATACACCGGTAAAGTGGTGGGCCTCGATATGGGTACCGGCAGCGCATTTAGCCTGCTGCCTGCGCAGAACGCCACTGGTAACTGGATCAAAGTGGTTCAGCGTCTGCCCGTGCGTATCGAACTGGATGCCAAACAGCTGGCAGACCATCCGCTGCGTATTGGCCTTTCCACGCTGGTGACGGTCGACACCGCCAACCGCGATGGACAGATCCTGGCAAGCCAGGTGCGTAGCAGCCCGGCGTACGAAAGTAACGCCCGTGAAATTAACCTCGATCCGGTCAACAAGCTGATCGATGACATCGTGAAGGCAAACGCCGGTTAAGCCGAAGGTGAGCGCTATGCAACAGCAAAAGCCGCAAAAACCGCTGGAAGGGGCGCAACTGGTCATTATGACCATTGCGCTTTCGCTGGCGACATTCATGCAGGTGCTGGACTCCACCATCGCAAACGTGGCGATCCCAACGATTGCCGGTAACCTTGGCTCATCGCTGAGCCAGGGAACCTGGGTCATTACCTCGTTCGGGGTGGCGAACGCCATCTCTATCCCCATCACCGGCTGGCTGGCGAAGCGCGTCGGTGAGGTGAAACTGTTCCTCTGGTCGACTATCGCCTTTGTTCTCGCCTCGTGGGCGTGCGGCGTGTCATCCAGCCTGACCATGCTGATCTTCTTCCGCGTGATCCAGGGGATCGTTGCCGGGCCGTTGATTCCGCTGTCGCAGAGTCTGCTGCTCAACAACTATCCGCCCGCCAAACGCTCTATCGCGCTGGCGCTGTGGTCAATGACGGTGATTGTCGCCCCGATTTGCGGTCCTATTCTGGGCGGCTATATCAGCGATAACTATCACTGGGGCTGGATCTTCTTCATCAACGTGCCGATTGGCGCGGTCGTGGTGATGTTGACCCTGCAAACGCTGCGCGGTCGCGAAACCCGAACCGAGCAGCGGCGAATTGATGCCGTTGGCCTGGCGCTGCTGGTGCTGGGGATTGGTAGCCTGCAGGTGATGCTCGATCAGGGTAAAGAGCTGGACTGGTTTAACTCGAAAGAGATTATCGTTCTGACGGTTGTCGCGGTGATCTCGCTGAGCTTCCTGATTGTCTGGGAGCTGACGGACGATAACCCAATTGTCGATCTCTCGCTCTTTAAGTCGCGAAACTTCACCATCGGCTGCCTGTGTATCAGCCTGGCCTATATGCTCTACTTCGGCGCAATTGTGTTGCTGCCGCAGCTTTTGCAGGAGGTATACGGCTACACCGCAACCTGGGCAGGGCTGGCCTCTGCGCCGGTTGGGCTGATCCCGGTGCTGCTATCACCGATTATTGGCCGCTTCGCCCATAAGCTCGATATGCGCAGGCTGGTGACGTTCAGCTTCATTATGTATGCCGTGTGCTTCTACTGGCGCGCCTATACCTTCGAACCGGGCATGGACTTTGGCGCCTCCGCGTGGCCGCAGTTTATTCAGGGCTTCGCCGTGGCGTGCTTCTTTATGCCGCTCACCACCATCACGCTTTC
>JZSA01000343.1:0-93066 GCA_000956155.1 Cotesia vestalis | reverse complement strand
GTTTCCCTACACCTGGGTAACCGATATCGACGCTGCCGCCCACGTCGTGAAAGCGAAAGACCAGAGCTGGCAGTACGATAAGTTAGTGCTTGCTACCGGCGCTTCTGCCTTTGTTCCACCGGTTGAAGGCCGCGAGCTGATGCTCACCCTGAACAGCCAGCAGGAGTACCAGGCCAGCGAAACGAGGCTTCGCGATGCGCAGCGCGTGATGATTGTTGGCGGCGGCCTGATTGGCACCGAGCTGGCGATGGACTTCTGCCGGGCGGGTAAAGCCGTCACCTTAGTGGACCACGCGGCGAGCATCCTGTCGGCGCTGATGCCTGCGGAAGTAAGCAGTCGCTTACAGCATCGCCTGACCGATATGGGCGTGCATCTGCTGCTGAAATCGCAGCTGCACAGTCTGACCAAAACCGAGGGCGGCGTGCGCGCCACGCTCGACGGCAATCGCAGCGTAGAGGTAGACGTCGTTATCGCTGCGACCGGGCTGCGTCCGGAAACGGCGCTGGCTCACCGTGCCGGAGCCGAGACCCACCGCGGCGTGAAGGTAGACAGCTACCTGCGCACCACGCAGCCCGACATCTATGTGCTGGGCGACTGCGCGGAGATCAACGGCCAGGTTCTGCCGTTCCTGCAGCCGATACAGCTTAGCGCGATGTATCTGGCGAAAAACCTGCTTGGGGGCAGTGCGCCCCTGAAATTACCCGCGATGCTGGTGAAGGTGAAAACACCCGAGCTGCCGCTGCACCTTGCCGGTGAAACCCAGCGCCGGGATCTTAACTGGCACATCACCCTTGAGTCTCAGGGGATGGTGGCACGCGGTGCTGACGATGAGGGCAATCTGCGCGCCTTCGTGGTCAGTGAAGATCGGATGAAGGAGGCTTTCGCTCTGCTGAAATCGCTGCCCGCTTAACCCTTAGCCTTTTACCACGCTTACTTAACCTTGGGATTTTATTATCCGCAGCCCCGATGTCCTGGGGCTTTTTTTTACGCAATCTATTCATAAAATAAATACAAATCAGATAAATCACCGCTATCAGTCCTTTTATTATTTTTTCCATCAATACTGAAATACGAAATCACTAAAAAACACCGACCCGTTTTATTTTACTGATTTTATCTTAGCCCGGAAGCCCGCACTGCGCGGCTGCACACCCTGCTGGAACCTGCCACCAGGGTAAGTAGCAAAGGCCATGGCACCCTTTTTAGTGGTGTAAAATGCGGAATATCTCATTTAAGAATGTATGGTATATTTAAATAATAATTCGCCGTAAAAATATAATTTAAATTCATTTGCCATGCATTATTTTTTATTTCCCGGGCATCACCCTTTTCGTAAAGCTGTTATTTTTAACAGCCGGAGGCTGGCCCGAGGTTACCCAGGCGAGCCTCCGTCGCAGGTTCAGGAGCGGACGACCAGCGCATCGTAGCCGCGCCAGCGGTAGTTAACCATCGAGATCAGCCAGCAGGCGACAAACAGCCCAACGACGACAAATCCGGCGTTGCCGAGGTTGTCGTTGACCGCGCCAATCAGCTCCCACACGCCGCCGCTGAGTGCGAATTTATCCATCAGCAGGCCCAGCGCTTCCAGCCCACCAATGAACAGCGCCACTATCACGGATGTCCCGGTGATGGTCATGTTGTAGTAGAGCTTGCGCTGCGGTTTATTAAACGCCCAGCCGTAAGCGCCCACCATTAACAGATTATCAAGCGTGTCGATCAGCGCCATGCCGCTGGCGAACAGTGCCGGGAAGATCATGATCGCCCACACCGACATCCCCTTTGAGGCGCTGGCCGCGGAGATGCCCAGCACGCCAATCTCGGTGGCGGTGTCAAAACCCAGTCCGAACAGGAAGCCGACCAGGTACATCTGCCAGCTTTTGTTGACCAGGCGGAACGTCGCGCCAAACAGCCAGTTCATCACCCCTCCCTGCGCTGGCAGCGCAAGATCGCCGCTGGCCGAACGCCCTTTTTTCAGCGCCTGAAAACTGCGCCAGACGCCGCGTAAAATCACCATATTCACCAGCGCCATTGCCAGCAGGAACGTGGCCGACACGGCGGTGCCAATCATCCCGCCCGTCTCGTGGAACCAGGCCATGTTTTTCTGGAAGGCCGTGGCGGTTGCCGCGATTGCAATGGACGCCAGCACCACGATGGTAGAGTGCCCCAGCGAAAACCACGCCCCCACGCCGGACGGGCGTTTGCCCTGCTGCATCATCTTACGCGTGACGGTATCGATAGCCGCAATATGGTCGGCATCCACCGCGTGTCGCAGTCCGTAGCACCAGGCCAGCAGGCTTGCGGCCATCAGTGCCGGGCTGGCGCTGAAGGTTGACCATGCCCATCCCCAGGCAAGCAGATTTGCCATTACCAGAGCCAGCAGCAGGAACGCCGCGCGAGGTTCATTGCGTAAGAGTCGTAACATTTTGAGTCCTTTGTGAACATGACCGGGCGGCGGCGACAACCGCCTGCCCGAAGGAGATAGCCCCATCACCTGCGGGCAGCTGACGAGGAAAAAGAAGGTGGTAGTCGGCAAGGTAATGACTAAGCCGCGCGCGCAGCAGACGGTTATGGAACACGCCGCCGCTGCAGCACACCGTTGAAAGCGACAGACGCCGGGCATGGCGCACGGCAAGTTCTGCCAGCCCTTTTGCCAGGGCGTCATGGAAGGCCCATGCCCGCTCGCAGGGTTCTGCCTGCCAGTTGAGCCACTGCTGCCAGAAGAGAGAGAGGTTTTCCACCGACAGGGTAACCGGATGCGCCACACCCGCACACTGCGACGCCAGCGCTTCCAGCCCGCAGGCGGCTTCCCCTTCGTAGCGCTGGTTTTCAGCGGCAATGCCCAGCGCGCAGGCCACCGCGTCGAACAGCCGTCCACAGGATGAGGCCCGCGGCGCGTTGATCCCGCGCGCAATGGCGGCAGAAAGCAGCGGCCAGTTTTGCCGCTGCACGGCCTGCGTTTCCGGATAGCGTTGCCACGCCGGAACAAAAGCCAGGCAGTGTGCAAGCAAATTGCGCCACGGCTGGACGGCAGCCAGATCCCCGCCCGGCAGCGCCATGGCGGGCAGTCCGCCCAGATGTTCGCATTCGAGATAGTTCACCCGCAGGCATTCCCCGCCCCACAGCGCGCCGTTCTCGCCCATGCCAATGCCGTCCAGCGTCAGGGCAATCACATCCCCGCCTTCCAGCGGCCAGCCGTGCTCGGCCATGCAGGCCGCCGCGTGCGCGTGGTGGTGCAGCACCGTCTCGAGCGGCAACGCCTGCTCTTTGGCCCACGCGTGGGCGTGGTACCCCGGATGTGCATCACAGACCACGCGCTCCGCCTGGAAGGCGTAGATCCGCTGCATCACGTCAAGCGACGCGCGCCACTGCGCCTCCACGCCCTCCTCGCTGAGATCGCCAAAGTGCTGGCTCACAACCGCCTGGCTGCCGCGCACCAGACAAAACGTGTTTTTCAGCTCCGCGCCGGTGCACAGCATGGCGGGGATATCGCAAAACCCTGCGGGTAACGTGATGGCATCCGGCACAAAACCGCGCGCGCGGCGCAGCATCACGCCGTCCTGATCCAGCACGGAGTCATCCATCCGCTGGAGGATGTCGCGGTTGTGCAGCAGGAACCCGTCCGCGATGTCACCCAGCGCGTCCAGCGCCTGCTGGTTGGTCATCGCTGGCGGCCTGCCGCTGAGGTTGCCGGAGGTCATCACCAGCGGACGCTGGCAGTCCATCATCAGCAAATGCTGCAGCGGGTTCGCCGGGAGCATGACGCCAATCGTCGAAAGGCCGGGAGCAATCCCGTCGGGCAGGTCAGGAAGCCACGACGCCGGCACTAACACGATGGGCGCAGCGGGAGAGTGCAGCAGCGTTTGGATCGAATCCGGCAGGCCATCCGCCTGCGGGAGCATCACCGCCAGCGGCTTCGCCGGACGACGCTTGCGCAAACGCAGTGTGGCTATCGCCTGCGGATGGCGGGCATCGCAGGCAAGGTGAAAACCGCCCAGCCCTTTGATGGCGACGATGCCGCCGTTTTTCAGCATCTCAACCGCGGCGCTCAGGGCCGCTTCACGCACGGCGGTTTTATCACCCGCGCGCCATTCCAGCCAGGGGCCACAGTCGGGGCACGCCACCGGCTGGGCATGAAAACGCCGGTCGGCGGGGTCGCGGTACTCCGTTTCACAGGGCGTGCACAGCGGGAAGTGCGCCATTGCCGTGGCCGGACGGTCATACGGCATCGCGCGGATAATGGTGAAACGCGGGCCGCAGTGGGTGCAGTTGATAAAGGGATAGCGGTAGCGGCGCCCGGCAGGGTCGCGCATTTCGGCCAGACACGCCGGGCAGGTGGCGGCATCCGGAACAATCTGGGTGTCCATGGTCCCGCCCGCGCTGTGGCGAATGGAAAAATCGTCCGGCACGCGCGTCCAGGTAAAGGGCTGCGTATCAACGTGGTCAATGCGTGCCAGGGGTGGGCAGTCCTGATGCAGCCTCGCGGTAAAGGCCCCCCCATCACCCGCGAGGCGCACCAGCACGCCCTGTGCGTCATTGCAGACATCGCCCCTCAGCTGAAGCTGGTTCGCCAGCTGCCAGACGAAGGGACGAAAACCGACGCCCTGCACCCTGCCGCGAATGCGCAGCTGCACACCGTTACTGCTCATCGCGGCTTAAAACAGCAGAGATGACGACGTGTCGAACGCTGCCCGACGGCGTTTTTCCGCGCTCATCTGTTCGAGTTTGTCGCGATCCACGCAGACCAGCGCATGCGTCGGGCAGGCTTCCATGCAGGCCGGGCCGGCTTCGCGGTGATAGCAAAGGTCGCATTTATTGGCTTCGGCCTTCTCCGCTCGCACGCTCAGCCCCGCGCCGCTGTTGCGCACCACCGGGCGAACGACCACCTCCATCGCGCCATACGGACAGGCCACCACGCAGGTTTTGCACCCGATACAGCGCTCCTGCATCACGTGTACAAATCCTTTTTCGCGTTTGATTGCCCCGTTAGGGCAGACGTTGGCGCACGGCGCGTCTTCGCACTGGCGGCAGATCGCCGCTGTTGAGATATCCACGCCTTTGATAACGTGAATGCGCGGCAGGAAAGATTCCGGGGTCAGGGAGGCACAATCCTGATCCGCCTGGTGGGACACCACGCAGGCGACTTCACAGGTTCGGCAACCAATGCACTTACTGGCATCGGCCATCATAAAACGGTTCATCTACTACTCCAGCATATCAGTCATGCGCGAAGCTATTCACAAACCGTGCCAATTATTAACCTGTTGATTTATATATAAATGAACAACGAAAGCGGCACCGTCATCGTCACTTCTGACGATGACGGCTGTCGACGTCATCGATGCGGACCGTCAGTGACGGAGTCGCGCAGGATCAGCTCGCCGGAGAAGGTTTGCTGAGAGGTGAACTCACCGCCATCCAGCATGAAGATTAAGCGACTGATGGTCTCTTTGATCATCTCCGTCACCGGAATACGCACGCTGGAGAGCGACGGCACGGTGTATGGCGCAATGGCAACATCGTCGAACCCAATCACCGACACCGCCTCCGGCGCGGCGATTCCGCTGTCATGAAGCTGTTTCAGGGCACCTATCGCCATATCGTCATTGCTCGCCACCAGCGCCGTAAAACGCTCGCCGCGGGATAACAGCCCGGCGACGGCCGCCGAACCGCTTGCCGGGGTCCACTTCCCTTCTGCTATCAGTTCTTCGCGCAGGGCGATGCCGTGCTGCGCCAGCGCGGCTTTGTAACCTGACAGACGCTCAACCCCGGTCGGGGAATCCAGCGAGCCGGTGATAAACGCAATCTCCCGGTGCCCTTTCGCAATCAGCTGCGACACCGCCTCCTGAGAGGAGGATTTATGATCGGACCAGACGCTGTGGCTGCTGTTTTTGCGCAGACGGCGGTTCAGCACCATAATCGGCTGCTCGCATTTCTCAACGATCTCGTCCATCTCCTCCACGCTGAGAAAACGCGGATAGATAATCACCGCGTCGCAGCGCATATCCAGCAGATACTGGATCGCCTCGCGCTCCTCTTCGGCGCTGTGCTTGCCGTCCGCCAGGATCAGCTGCCGCCCTTTCTCTTCGGTCATGCGCGCGGCGTGAAACAGCAGTTCGCTAAAGTAGACGCCGTGATACAGGGTGTTGGTCACCACCAGCCCCAGCGTCTGGGTGCGCCTGGTCGCCAGGTTGCGCGCCAGCAAATTCGGGCGATAGCCGCTCTCATCGATGGCCTGAAACACCCGGTCTTTGGTCTCCTGGCTGACGTAGCCATTGCCCGACAGCACCCTGGAAACCGTCGCTTTCGAAACGCCTGCCCGTTTCGCCACTTCCAGCATCGTGGTCATCGTGTTCTTCCCTCTCATTCTGATGGTTCGCAGTGTACTGCACCGCATAAAAATTGTCGCAGCGGCAGCATCACGCTTTTTTCCGCGTCGAGTGATCGTCGTCACGAAACGAAAAAATGGACAAAAAGCGATCTTGTTTCATCAGGAAAAACTCATGATGATTATGTGAAACCGGTTTCCTACACGACTCACAACGATAACAGGAACACATCCGATGGCCAAAAACTATGCCGCGCTGGCAAACGACGTGATCAGCGCGCTCGGCGGTAAAGATAACATCGTCGCCGTCACCCACTGCATGACGCGTCTGCGCTTTGTTCTGAAAGACGAAAGCCTTACCGACGCCGCGCGTCTGAAAAGCATCAGCGGCGTGCTCGGCGTGGTGCGCAGCGATAACCAGTGCCAGGTGATTATTGGCAACACCGTTTCTCAGGCCTACCGCGAAGTGGTCAGCCTGTTACCCACCGACCTCCAGCCTGCCGTGCCGGAAGGTCCGCAAAAAATGACCTTGCGGCGGATAGGCGCAGGGATCCTTGATGCGCTGATCGGCACCATGTCGCCGCTGATCCCGGCGATCATCGGCGGCTCGATGGTCAAGCTGCTGGCGATGATCCTCGAGATGACCGGCGTGCTGGAGAAAGGCGCGCCGACCCTGACCATCCTGACCGTCATCGGCGACGGGGCGTTCTTCTTCCTGCCGCTGATGGTTGCGGCTTCGGCGGCGGTGAAATTCAAAACCAATATGTCGCTCGCCATCGCTATTGCGGGCGTGCTGGTACACCCGAGCTTTATCGAGCTGATGGCGAAAGCGGCGCAGGGCGAGCATGTAGAATTTGCCTTAATTCCGGTCACGGCGGTGAAATATACCTACACCGTGATCCCGGCGCTGGTCATGACCTGGTGCCTGTCGTATATCGAACGCTGGGTGGATCGCATCACGCCGGCGGTGACAAAAAACTTCCTGAAGCCGATGCTGATCGTGCTGATTGCCGCCCCGCTCGCCATTGTGCTGATTGGGCCACTGGGGATCTGGATCGGCAGTGCCATCTCCGCGCTGGTGTACACCATTCACGGCTATCTGGGGTGGCTGTCGGTCGCCATCATGGGCGCGCTGTGGCCGCTGCTGGTGATGACCGGTATGCACCGCGTGTTTACGCCAACCATCATCCAGACCATTGCCGAAACGGGCAAAGAAGGGATGGTGATGCCCTCAGAAATCGGCGCCAACCTGTCGCTTGGCGGCTCGTCGCTGGCGGTGGCGTGGAAAACTAAAAACCCGGAGCTGCGCCAGACGGCGCTGGCGGCCGCGGCCTCTGCCATCATGGCGGGGATCTCTGAGCCGGCCCTGTACGGCGTAGCGGTGCGGCTGAAGCGTCCGCTGATTGCGAGCCTGATCAGCGGCTTTATCTGTGGCGCGGTGGCCGGTGTGGCAGGCCTTGCCAGCCACTCGATGGCTGCGCCGGGGCTGTTTACCAGCGTCCAGTTCTTCGACCCGGCGAACCCGATGACCATCGTCTGGGTATTCGGCGTGATGGGGCTGGCGGTAGTGATGTCGTTTGTTTTGACCCTGATATTAGGTTTTGAAGATATCCCGGTTGAAGACGACGCCGAAAAGGCACGCGCCCTGCAAACCGCCCCGGTTCAGGCCAACGCAGCACGAGCATAATTGTATAGCGAGGTAGAAATGTCGGTTTTTCCACAAGGATTTTTATGGGGCGGCGCGCTTGCCGCCAACCAGAGTGAAGGCGCGTACCGCGAGGGCGGCAAAGGGCTGACCACGGTCGATATGATCCCTCACGGTGCGAATCGTCTGGCGGTGAAACTCGGGAAGGAAAAGCGTTTTTCATTGCGGGACGACGAGTTTTACCCGAGCCACGAGGCGATTGATTTTTACCACCGCTATAAAGAGGACATCGCCCTGATGGCGGAGATGGGCTTCACGGTGTTCCGCACCTCAATTGCCTGGAGTCGCCTCTATCCGAACGGTGACGAGCCGCTGCCGAACCAGGAGGGCATCGCCTTCTACCGCGCGGTATTCGAGGAGTGCAAAAAGTACAACATCGAGCCGCTGGTGACCCTGTGCCACTTCGACGTGCCGATGCATCTGGTCACCGAATACGGCTCGTGGCGCAACCGCAGGATGGTTGATTTCTTCGCCCGCTACGCGCGGACCTGCTTCGAAGCGTTTAACGGCCTGGTGAAATACTGGCTGACCTTCAACGAAATCAACATCATGCTACACAGCCCGTTCTCCGGCGCGGGGCTGGTGTTCGAGGAGGGTGAGAACGAGGACCAGGTGAAATACCAGGCCGCGCATCACGAGCTGGTGGCGAGCGCGCTGGCGACCAAAATCGCCCACGAGGTTAACCCTGAAAACCAGGTCGGCTGTATGCTGGCGGGCGGTAATTTCTACCCTTACTCCTGCAAGCCGGAAGACGTGTGGATGGCGCTGGAGAAAGATCGCGAGAACCTGTTCTTTATCGACGTGCAGGCGCGCGGCCGCTATCCGGCCTACTCTGCCCGGGTGTTCCGCGAGAAAGGGGTGGTGATTGTTAAAGACCCCGGCGACGACGAACTGCTGACAAACACCGTTGATTTTGTCTCGTTCAGCTATTACGCCTCTCGCTGTGCGTCGGCGGACATGAACGCGAACAATACCAATGCGGCGAACATCGTGAAGTCGTTACGTAACCCGCACATTGAGGTGAGCGAGTGGGGTTGGGGGATTGACCCGCTGGGCCTGCGCATCACCATGAACATGATGTACGACCGCTATCAGAAGCCGCTGTTCCTGGTGGAAAACGGCCTCGGCGCGAAGGACGAAATCGACGCCAACGGCGAGATCAACGACGACTACCGCATCAGCTACCTGCGCGAGCACATCCGCGCGATGGGCGACGCGATCGAGGACGGCGTGCCGCTGATGGGGTACACCACCTGGGGCTGCATCGACCTGGTGGCCGCCTCGACGGGCGAGATGAGCAAGCGCTACGGGTTTGTCTACGTGGATCGCGATGATGCGGGTAACGGCACGCTGGAGCGAACGCGCAAGAAATCGTTCGGGTGGTATAAGAAGGTGATTGCGAGCAACGGAGGGGATCTGGCGTAGCCTGTTGCCCTCACCCCAGCCCTCTCCCACAGGGAGAGGGAGATGGGTTTTGTAGGCCGGGTAAGGCGAAGCCGTCACACCCGGCACTGCTCAGAGTGGAGCAAAACCCCCATCCCCCACCCACTCCGCAAGGCGGGAGTAAACATCCTCCACCGCCGCTTTCACCGGTGGCGTCATCGGGTAATAAAACCCAACGATGTCCGGCTGAATACCCAAAAACAGCACCTCGCCCACGTCGTCTTTAATCTGATCGACCAGGTAGTTCAACGGCATATTGTGGGTGGTCATCATAAACATCCCGGCGATGTCGTTCGGGTCAATCAGGCGGATCTCGCCGGGGTTAAGCCCCATATCGGTAGCATCGACGATTAACAGCTTTTCAGGGCGCAGTTCGCGAATGGCAACCACGTCGTTTTCCGGGGCGCTGCCGCCGTCAATCACCACCCAGTTGCCCTGCGGGTTTGCGGCACACATCTCTGCCAGCAGCGGGCCGGCACCGTCGTCGCCCATCATGCTGTTGCCCACACACAGTAAAACGTCAGTCACGTAATCTCCTCACCATCAGGTAGATGGCGCTCTCCTGATGAATGTCGTGCAGCATGCTAAGCAGCGTTTTGCTCCATGCCTGCTGCGCCGGGGTTTGCTGGCGCAGCGCGGCGTCAAAGGCGTTGGCGAGCATCGCAATGTGGTTGGCGTCGATGACGATCTCGCCGTACTTCGGCACCCCCTCCATTTTACGCCGCGCCGCGCTGCCCTCCTCCAGCGTGCCTATCCACGCAAGATACTCCGCCCACGGGCAGCTCAGCGCAGCCTCCAGGCAGTCGATGACGCCAAGGTGGTGCCCAATCGCCAGGCTGTAATAGACCACCTGCTGCGCCGCATCCGGCGTGGCGTCGTTCTCATCAATAAACTTACGGCTCAGCTGGCTGAACACCACCGTTTCACTCATCGGATACGCGCCTCATCAACGATCTGGTTCAGGTTCGCCACGATCTCATTAAGACGTGGATCGTTTTCCGCCTCCAGCCAGCGCGCAACCTGATGGTCGCCCTGCCCCAGCAGACGCAGATAATCATCGGCAATCTGGCGGCCATAGCGATACCCCGCCAGCCTGCGCGCGGTGCGGTCAACCTTCACGCGCAGCGGCTGCACCATATCCGGATGCAAAATGGTCGCAGGCTGGCTATCACGCTCGCCGGGTTCGCGGGCGTGGATTTTCTGCTCCAGCAGGCCGAGCGCCATCGCAAAGCCGTACAGCGTGGCGGCAGGCGTCGGCGGGCAGCCTGGAATATAGACATCCACCGGTACAATTTTATCGGTCCCGCCCCAGACGCAGTACAGGTCGTGGAAGATGCCTCCGCTGTTGCCGCAGGCCCCGTAGGAGATGCAGATTTTGGGATCCGGCGCGGACTGCCAGGCGCGCAGCGCAGGGGATCGCATTGCACGGGTGACGGCCCCGGTAAACAGCAGGATGTCCGCATGGCGCGGAGACGGCACCACTTTTATCCCGAAGCGTTCAGCGTCAAACAGCGGCGACAGCGTGGCGAAGATCTCAATCTCGCAGCCGTTGCAGCCGCCGCAGTCCACGCGGTAGACGTAGGCCGAACGTTTGATTTTTTTCAGCAGCGACGCCTTCATGCTGGCGATGGATTCGTCCACCGTCATCGGCACCGGAATGCCGTTGTCGTCGCGCGGGCCGAGTAAATTTTCCATCAGCTGGCCTCTCTCATGTGACGGGTTAAATCGATGCGGTCAGACGGCAGCAGGCATTTCTGACGCTTACATTCCGGGCAGGTTTCAAAGCCTTCGCGGTGGTGTTCCGCGCGGACATCGCCATTGTGTTTCAGCAACGCAATGGCGTAGTCGATCTCTTTTTGTACGGCAAACGGACGCTTGCAAACGCGGCAGTTGCACAGCGCAAAGCGCGACTGCTGCAGGAAGTCCTCTTTTTTCCACACCGCCAGTTCGTACTCCTGGGAAAGACGAATGGCCGCCGTCGGGCAGACCTCCTCGCAGCGGCCGCAGAAGATGCAGCGTCCCAGGTTGAACTGCCAGGCCAGCTCGCCGCTTTTCAGGTCGGTTTCCACCGTCAGCGCATTCGACGGGCAGGCATTGACGCAGGCCGCGCAGCCGATGCACTGCTGCGGGTTATGCTCCGGCTTGCCGCGAAAATTTTTGTCGACCGGCAGCGGCTCCAGCGGGTAGCGGCTGGTCTGCGTGCCGGTTTTGATCACTTTTTTGATAAAGGTAAACATGGCGAGTCCTTATTTCAGCGGCGAGTTCTTACGCTCGATGCTGTAGCGCTCAAGCTCTTTGTACGGCACCACCTGGCTTTTCTTCTTGCGCACGTCCACCACGGTCATGCGGTCGGTGCAGGAGTAGCACGGATCGAGGCTGCCAATGATCAGCGGCGCGTCGGAGACCGTATTCCCGCGCAGCATGTAGCGCAGGGTTGGCCAGTTGGCGTAGGTCGCCGCACGGCAGCGCCAGCGGTATAGCTTCTGGTTGTCGCCGGTCATGCTCCAGTGGATATCGTCCCCGCGCGGGGCTTCGGCAAAGCCGAGGGCAAAGCGGTTTGGAATATAGGTGAAGCCTTCCACCATCAGCGGGCCGCCCGGCAGGTTATCGAGACCGAAGTCGATCATGTTCAGCGCGGTAAATACCTCGTTGATACGCACTTTGAGACGGGAGATAACGTCGCAGCCCTGCTCGCTGTGCACCTCCATCGGCAGCAGGCCATAACCAACAAACGGGTGGTCGGCGCGGGTGTCGCGGGCGTGGCCGCTGGCGCGCACCATCGGGCCGACGTTGCTGAAGTCACGGGCAATTTGCGGATCAAGACGACCAATGCCAACGGTGCGCTGCTCGATGTTTGGCGTGCTGAGCAGCATATCCACCAGCTCCTGCACGTCGCGACGCATCTGCTGTGCCAGTTGCCGGGTCTGGATCATGTCATCTTTCAGCAGGTCGCGGCGGATCCCACCGATCAGGTTCAGGCCGTAGGTTTTACGCGCCCCGGTGAGAATTTCAGCCATCTTCATCGACGCTTCACGCACGCGGAAGAACTGCATGAACCCGGAGTCGAAACCGACAAAGTGGCAGGCCAGGCCAAGGTTCAGCAGGTGCGAGTGCAGACGCTCCACCTCCAGCAGGATGGCGCGGATCATCTGCGCGCGCTCCGGCACCACGATCCCCATCCCGTTCTCCACCGAGGTGGTGTAGGCGGTGCTGTGGGCGAAGCCGCAGATGCCGCACACGCGGTCGGAGAGGAACGTTACTTCGTTGTAGCCCATGCGGGTTTCCGCCAGTTTTTCCATACCGCGATGGACGTAGAACAGGCGGTAGTCGGCGTCGATAATGTTCTCGCCGTCAACAAACAGGCGGAAATGGCCGGGTTCGTCAGAGGTCACGTGCAGAGGGCCGATCGGCACCACGTTGTTCTTTTTACTGCCCAGCTCGTTGATAAACTCGTAGGTCTCGCTGTCAGTGGTCGGCGCGGGGCGCTGGCGGTAGTCCATGCTGTCTTTGCGCAGCGGATAGAGTTCGTCCGGCCAGTCGTCCGGCAGCACCAGACGGCGCTCGTCAGGCAGCCCCACCGCCACCAGACCGTACATATCACGCACTTCGCGCTCGCCCCAGACGGCGGCAGGCACGCGCGGCGTGACCGACGGGTACTCCGGCTTGTTCGGATCAACCTCGACGCGCACGGTGAGCCAGCACTTCTCCCCCTGCTCCATCGACATCACGTAGTACACCGCGTAGTTGCCGCACAGCTGGCGCTCGTCGTTACCGAACAGTACCGAGAGCCAGCCGCCCTGCTGGTAATAGAGAAACTCCACCACTTCCGGCAGATAATTCACCTTCACGGTGACGGTAATCTGGTCTTTGGTCTGCCAGGACTCCTCCAGCACCACGCCGGGAAAAGCCTGATGCAACGCGGCGAGATACTGCTGACCTTTCTTTTCTTCAGACATAAATTCTCTCTTAAATCACGCCACCAGCAAGGAGACGAAAGCTAAAAATGCAAAACCAAAACCGGCCCACGTGATACGCGACGTCGCCGCAAAACGCAGGCGCGCCATGCTGTTTTCAAACAGGGCAATCACCAGCACGCCAACCAGCAGTTTGAACGCCGCAATCACCACGGCCAGCACCAGGCCGCCAGCGGTGAAATGCGTCATCTGCCCCCACGGGAAGAAGACGCCAACGAACATCTGCAGCACCACCAGTTGCTTAAGGCTGATGCCCCACTTCAGTACCGCAAAGCCGTAGCCGCTGTATTCGGTGAGCGGCCCCTCCTGCAACTCCTGCTCCGCTTCCGCGAGGTCAAAAGGCAGTTTGCCCATCTCAATAAAGGTGGCGAACGCGCAGGCGCAGAGCGCCAGGACCAGCGGAATGGTGCGGGCAACCGGCCAGTGATAAACGGTATCGGTGATAAAGCTGATGTGGGTTGAGCCGGCGACCTGTGCGGCGACCCACAGCCCGAGCAGCAGGATCGGCTCCACCAGTACCCCGAGCATGGCTTCACGGCTGGCACCGATACCGGTAAAAGGGCTACCGGTGTCGAGGCCCGCAATCGCGAAGAAAAAGCGCGCGATGGCAAAAAGGTAGATCAGAGTGATCAGATCGCCCAGCGCCGGCAGCGGCGACCCCACGGTCACCACCGGCAGCGCGGTCGCGATGGTCAGCATCACGCCCACCATCACAAAGGGCGTCAGGCGGAACACCCAACCTGCGGCGTCCGGGGCCACGCTTTGACGCGCAAGCAGTTTGAACAGATCGCGGTACTCCTGCAGCACGCCAGGCCCGCGACGGTTGTGCATCCGGGCGCGCGCCACGCGGCTTATCCCGGAGAGCAAAGGCGCGACGGCGAATAACACCAGCGCCTGAAGTATTGCCAGAAACAGACTCATGTCAGGCTCCTCGTGAAATCACAATCACTACCAGCACCGCCAGCTCGATAACCGCCAGTCGGCGGAACAGCGCGGGCGCGGCGGCGCTCTGCCAGCCGGGCACCCGTCCTGCCGGGTTTAGCCAGTGGCGCAGCTTCAGCACGGCGGAAAAGTTTTCTTTCACCGGCATGGCAAAACCGTGCGTGGTGATCACCATCGACTGCTCATGCTCATAGCCGCAGGCCCAGGCTGCGCCGCGCGCGCGGGAACCAAGGCGGTCACGCCTGAAGAACAGCATCAGCACAAACGGCAGCAGCGGAGAGGCAATCAGCAGCAGCGCGATCATCGGTTGGGAAACTCCGGTGTGCGCCGTCGCAAGCGGCAACGGAATAACGCTTCCCAGCAGCGGGATCAGCCACGGGGCAGCGACCCCGCCCGCAATACAGCACAGCGCGAGGGCAACGACGCTTATCGTCATCAGCACGGGCGCAGCGCGGGCGGTTTCCGCTTCACGCGTACGCGGCGCACCGAGGAAGGTAACGCCGTAGACTTTCGCCATACACATCACCGCCAGCGCGCCGGTGATCGCCAGCCCAACGGCCAGCAGCGGCCCCAGCAACCGTGCGATAAACGCCTCGCTCTGACCGAGCGCGAAGAAGGACTGATAAATCACCCACTCTCCGGCAAATCCGTTCAGCGGCGGCAGCGCGGCCATCGCCATCAGCCCCACCAGCATGGCGAGCGAAATGACCGGCATTTTTTTACCGATCCCACCGAGCTTTTCGATATCGCGATGACCGGTGCGGAACCAGACGCTGCCCGCCCCGAGGAACAGGGTGCTTTTAAACAGGCTGTGGTTGATAAGATGGTAGAGCCCGCCGATAAACCCGGCGGCAATCAGCGCCGGTTGGCTGAGTGCCAGCCCGGTGACGCCCGCGCCAAGGCCGAGCAGGATAATGCCGATGTTCTCCAGGGTGTGGTACGCCAGCAGACGCTGAATGTTGTGCTCCATCAACGCGTAAAGCCCGCCGACGAACGCGGTGATCATCCCGGCTAACAGCAGCACCACGCCCCACCACAGCGGCGGTTGGCCGCTCGTCAGCGTCAGCGTCAGAATGCCGAACAGACCAACTTTCATCACCACCGTCGAGAACAGCGCGGCAGCGGGCGCAGAGGCGTTGGCATGCGCCTGCGGCACCCAACCGTGCAGCGGGATAATGCCCGCCAGCAGACCAAAGCCCACCACGCCCAGCAGCCAGACGTCGTTGCCCAACGTCTGGCCGTCGAGCGCAGCGAAGTCCAGCGTGCCGAAACGCTGCCACACCAGCCAGCAGGCCAGCGCCAGCAGCAGCGTACCGAGGCGGCCCAGCGCGAACCACAGCTTGCCGGAGGCGGTGCAGCCCGTCAGGAACACGCCGCACAGGGCCATGATTTCCGCCATCATCACCAGCGCCCCAAGGTTACTGGCGGTAACCGCACAGACCGCCGTCGCCATCAGCAGATTCACCAGCAGCCCGTTGGCGCTGGCGTTCGGATGGCGGTGCCAGTCAATATTAAACACGCTGATAAACAGCCCGCACAGACCGAACGTGATAAGCCAGATCGCGTTCAACGGCGTGACCTGCACCGCGTGATGGACAAACGGCATCACCGTGTGAACGCGCCCGCCGCAAAGCAGCACCACGCCGCCCGCGCCCAGCGTCAGCACGCTGCCAACAGCCCCGCCGATACCGGCAATCCAGCCGCTGAGCGCTGTAGAGAAGGAGAAGATCGTCGCCAGTATGGCCGCAGCAGCAAAGACCGCTACGCCGGTGTTCATCATCGTCACGGCGTTCATTGTGCCCCCTCGTTAAATGCCTGCAGCAGAGAAAGATCGCCCACGTCGGTGTTGATGGTCAGCTCGCGTTTACGCCTGCTGGTGCGGGCGATGTCTCGGATGTTGACCAGAATCAGCGCGTTGGTCGGGCAGGTGCGTACGCAGGCCGGACCTTGCTCATCAAAGCTGCACAGATCGCACTTCACCGCGACGGCGCGCACGCCGGGCACCCAGTCCAGCAGCGTGCTTACGCGTGCCGGCGCGGGAGGCGCAGGCGGCGCTTTGGGCGAGTTGGCATTCGCCGGGATATGCAGCGGGCGGCTGCCGGAAAACTCAATCGCGCCGAACGGGCAGGCGATGCCGCACAGCTTGCAGCTCACGCACAGGCTTTCGTTCAGCTGCACGGCCCCCTCAACGCGGGTAATGGCGTTGACCGGGCAGACGCCCGCGCACGGGGCATCTTCACAGTGGTGGCAGAGCTGCGGGGCAGACTCTTTTTCATTACGCATGACGCGCAGGCGCGGCATGGACTGCAGCCCGTGCAGGCGGTGCGTTTCCGAACACGCCGCTTCACAGGTTCGACAGCCAATACAGACCGTCGAGTCAGCAATTACAAAACGGTTCACCGGGCAATCCTCTGGTGATGGTCATTTTTGACGAAAAGATGTCTTCTCGACACTTCTCGACACTCGGGGATCAGGCAACGTGCGTTGACGTCGTTGCCGCCACCAGCTGTTTCAGGTTGACCGGCAGGTCATGTTCAACCGCTGCGTACAGGCCGTTGTATACCGGCTCGATTTTTTCCAGATAGTGCTCCAGCACCTGCTGGCGATCGCGGTTGGAGACGTGACCATCGATCATGCCGTCGGACATCAGCTGCGCCTGCGCAATCCGTTGTTTTTCACCCGCTTTTGTTTCGACGTAGTACTCAATGGTGTGGCTGTTAAAGGTGTTCGCCAGGGTGACGAAAATCGTGAAATGGCCGAAGAGGACAAAGCGCATATCCCCCTGCGCCGCACAGCTCATGGCGTGGTGAAGACGGGCTTTCGACAGGGTAATGCCCTGAATCAGAGAGTTGCAGTACTGGTGCCATTGCTCCTGCAGCTGCTGATGACGCCGTGCGATGTAATCGGCTTTTTCGCTGATTTCCCAAATAGTCATAAAACGCATCCGGTTAGTGAAGATTTCGGCTATTAAGCAGATTCCATGCCAGTTTTTAATATATTGATTTACATAGGCTTTAATCTGGACAGCCCTGTCACATCGTCGGTGTCGACGTGTCATTTCGACAGCGTTGACATCGTCACCCCATAAGGGAAATCAAGCTGGCACTGTTATTGCATTACAGGGTCAATTCATTGAGGAGGCGTCATGCACGAAATCACCCTCTGCCAGCGGGCTCTGGAACTTATCGAACAGCAGGCAGTACACAACCACGCCAAACGCGTGACGGGCGTCTGGCTGAAAGTCGGCGCATTTTCCTGCGTCGAAACCAGCGCCCTCACCTTCTGCTTTGAGCTGGTGTGTCGCGGCACGCTGGCGGAAGGCTGCGAACTTCACATTGAGGAGCAGCAGGCGGAGTGCTGGTGCGAGCAGTGCCAGCAGTACGTCACCCTGCTGTCATCAAAGGTTCAGCGCTGCCCGCTCTGCCAGTGTGCGGGGCTGCGCATCGTGGCGGATGACGGCATGCAGATCCAACGCCTCGAAATTGAGAAGGAGTAACGTATGTGCAGTACCTGCGGTTGCGCTGAAGGCAACCTGTATATTGAAGGGGATGAACACCGTCCCCACTCCGCGTTTCGCTCAGCCCCCTTTTCCCCTGCGCCGCGCCCGGCGGCGGCATTCACCGGGGTCACCTTCACGCCGAAACGGTCCGTTGAGGGCGATTTGCACTACGGACACGGCGCAGCCGGCACCCATGCTCCGGGCATCAGCCAGCGCCAGATGCTGGAGGTGGAGATCAACGTGCTCGACAAAAATAACCAGCTCGCAGCCCGCAACCGCGCCCGCTTTGATGCGCGTAACCAGCTGGTGCTGAATCTGGTCTCCAGCCCCGGCTCCGGCAAAACCACGCTGCTTACCGAAACCCTCAAACGCCTGAATGCGCGCGTCTCCTGTGCGGTAATAGAGGGCGATCAGCAGACGGTGAATGACGCGGCGCGCATTCGTGAAACCGGCACGCCCGCCATTCAGGTTAATACCGGTAAAGGCTGCCACCTCGATGCGCAGATGATTGCCGACGCCGCGCCGCGTCTGCCGCTGGCGGATAACGGCATTCTGTTTATCGAGAACGTCGGAAACCTGGTCTGCCCGGCGAGCTTCGACCTGGGCGAGCGGCATAAGGTGGCCGTGCTCTCCGTCACCGAAGGGGAGGACAAACCGCTGAAATATCCGCATATGTTTGCCGCCGCCTCGCTGATGCTGCTGAACAAAGTGGATTTACTGCCTTACCTCAACTTCGACGTGGAGAAATGCCTGGCCTGTGCCCGGGAAGTGAATCCGGATATTGAGATCCTGCTGGTCTCCGCCACGCGCGGCGAGGGCATGGAACACTGGCTGAACTGGCTGGAGCGTGAACGATGTGCATAGGCGTACCCGGACAAATTCACGCCATTGACGGCAATCAAGCCAAAGTGGACGTGTGCGGTATTCTGCGCGATGTCGACCTGACGCTGGTGGGCAGCACCGATGACACCGGCGCATCCCGGCTTGGTCAGTGGGTGCTGGTTCACGTTGGCTTTGCGATGAGCGTCATTAACGAAGCGGAGGCCCGGGATACGCTCGACGCGCTGCAAAACATGTTTGACGTGGAGCCGGATGTGGGCGCACTGCTGTACGGTGAGGAACGGTAATCTATGCGTTACGTTGATGAATACCGTGCCCCTGAACAGGTGATGCAGCTGATTGACCATCTGCAATCCCGCGCATTATTGCTTGAGTACACTGCCGAAAAACCGTTACGCATCATGGAAGTCTGCGGTGGACACACCCACGCTATCTTTAAGTTTGGCCTTGACCAGCTGCTGCCGAAAAACATCGAATTCATTCACGGCCCCGGCTGCCCGGTGTGCGTGTTGCCGATGGGGCGTATCGACAGCTGCCTTGAGATTGCCCACCATCCGGAGGTGATCTTCTGCACCTTCGGCGATGCGATGCGCGTGCCGGGCAAAAATGGCTCGCTGCTGCAGGCCAGGGCGCGAGGCGCGGATATCCGCATCGTTTACTCACCGATGGATGCACTGAAGCTGGCGGCCGACAATCCGACGCGAAAAGTGGTCTTTTTTGGGCTGGGGTTTGAAACCACTATGCCCGCCACGGCCATCACACTCCAGCAGGCGAAAGCCCGCAACATCGGCAATTTTTACGTTTTCTGTCAGCACATCACGCTCATTCCCACCCTTCGCAGCCTGCTTGAAGAGCCGGACAACGGTATTGATGCTTTTCTCGCCCCGGGCCATGTCAGCATGGTGATCGGTACTGAGGCGTATGGTTTTATCGCCGGGGAGTACCATCGCCCATTAGTGGTAGCTGGTTTCGAACCACTTGATCTACTACAAGGCGTGACCATGCTGGTTGAGCAGAAAATAGCGGCTCTGAGCGTCGTCGAAAATCAGTATCGCCGCGTGGTGCCGGACGAGGGGAATGTGCATGCGCAGCAGGCCATTCGCGAGGTGTTCAGAGTGGAAGGCAACAGCGAATGGCGCGGGCTGGGGCTGATTGCCGAATCCGGCGTACACCTGACGCCGCCGTATCGTTCCTTCGATGCCGAGGCGCATTTCCGCCCGCAGCCACAGCAGGTGTGCGACGATCCTGACGCCCGCTGTGGCGAGGTGCTCACCGGCAAATGCAAACCTCATCAGTGCCCGTTATTTGGCAGCACCTGTAACCCGCAAACCGCATTCGGTGCGCTGATGGTCTCCTCCGAAGGGGCCTGCGCCGCGTGGTATCAGTATCGCAATCAGGAGAGTGAAGCATGAAGACCGTGGAAATGGCGCACGGCAGCGGCGGACAGGCGATGCAGCAGCTCATTAATCAGCTGTTTATGGACGCCTTTAACAACCCCTGGCTGGCCGAGCAGGAGGATCAGGCGCGCATTGCGCTCTCCACGCTTACCGCCCAGGGCGACAGGCTGGCGTTCTCCACCGACAGCTATGTCATCGATCCGCTGTTCTTCCCCGGCGGAGATATCGGCAAGCTGGCTGTTTGCGGTACCGCCAATGATGTGGCCGTCAGCGGCGCGGTGCCACGCTACCTCTCCTGCGGGTTTATCCTCGAAGAGGGGCTGCCGATGGAGACGCTCAAAACGGTTGTCGCCAGCATGGCGCAGACCGCGCGCGAGGCGGGGATCGCTATCGTCACCGGCGATACCAAGGTCGTGCAGCGCGGCGCGGCGGATAAACTGTTCATCAATACGGCAGGAATGGGGGCGATCCCGGCGGATATTCACTGGGGCGCACAGCAGCTTGCCGTGGGCGACGTGCTGTTAGTCACCGGCACGCTGGGCTGCCACGGGGCGACTATCCTTAACCTGCGCGAAGGTCTGGGGCTGGACGGTGAGCTTCGCAGCGACTGCGCGGTGCTGACGCCCCTTATCCAGACGCTTCGCACAATACCTGGGGTGAAAGCCCTGCGCGACGCCACCCGGGGCGGCGTTAATGCTGTGATGCACGAGTTCGCCGCACGCTGCGGCTGTGGAATTGAACTGAACGAGCGCAGCCTGCCCGTTAAGCCTGCCGTGCGCGGGCTTTGCGAGCTGCTGGGGCTCGATCCGCTAAACTTTGCCAATGAAGGCAAGCTGGCGATTGGCGTTGAACGCCAGGCTGCCGACGCGGTACTGGCAGAGCTGCGCGCCCATCCGTTAGGGAAAGAGGCCGCCATTATTGGTGAAGTGGTCGAACGCAAAGGGGTGCGTTTGACCGGGCTTTACGGCGTGAAGCGCACGCTGGATCTGCCGCACGCCGAACCGTTACCCCGAATTTGCTAGAACCGCGCCATAAGCGGTCAGCGCTGACGTTCTCTTTTTTGCCAGTTTCTATTGGAAAGCAATAATGCCGTATACACCGATGAGCGATCTTGGACAGCAGGGCCTGTTTGACATCACACGCACTCTTTTACAGCAGCCCGATTTAGGCTCGCTGAGCGATACCCTGACGCGGCTGGTCAGGCAATCAGCGCTGGCGGACAGCGCCGCTATCGTGCTCTGGCACAGCGGGACCCAGCGGGCGAGCTACTACTCAACGCGTGATAACGGCAAAGTCTTTGAATATGAGGATGAAACTTACCTCGCCCACGGCCCGGTGCGGCGTATTCTTTCCCGTCCTGAAATCCTGCACTGCAGCGCTGAAGAGTTCCGCCAGGCCTGGCCGATGCTGGCGGATAGCAATATCTATCAGCCTTTCGGCCATTACTGCATGCTCCCTCTGGCGGTGGAAGGCCATATTTTTGGCGGCTGCGAGTTTCTGCGCACTACCGACCAGCCGTGGAGCGAGGCGGAATATGAGCGTCTGCACACCTTTACCCAGATTGTCGGCGTGGTGGCGGAGCAGATCCAGAGTCGCGTCAACAATAATGTGGATTACGATCTGCTGAGCCGCGAGCGCGACAACTTCCGTATTCTGGTGGCGATCACCAACGCCGTGCTGTCGCGCCTGGACATGGACGAGCTGGTCAGCGAGGTTTCAAAAGAGATCCATCACTACTTCAAAATCGACGCTATCAGCATTGCGCTTCGGGGCAATCGTAAGGGAAAACTCAACATTTACTCCACGCACTATCTGGATGAGGCCAACCCGGCGCACGAGCAGAGCGAAGTGGACGAAGCGGGCACCCTGTCCGAGCGGGTGTTCAAAAGTAAAGAGATCCTGCTGCTCAACCTGCACGAGCGTGACGTGCTGGCCCCCTACGAGCGGATGCTGTTTAACACCTGGGGCAATAAAATCCAGACGCTGTGCCTGCTGCCGTTGATGTCGGGCAATACCATGCTTGGCGTGCTGAAGCTGGCGCAGTGCGATGAGGGCGTATTTACCACCGCCAACCTCAAGCTGCTGCGCCAGATTGCCGAACGTATCTCCATTGCCCTGGATAACGCCCTCGCCTATCAGGAGATCCACCGTCTGAAGGAGCGGCTGGTGGATGAGAACCTCGCCCTGACCGAGCAACTCAATAACGTGGACAGCGAGTTTGGCGAAATCATTGGCCGCAGTGATGCGATGTACAGCATCCTCAAGCAGGTTGAGATGGTGGCGCAGAGCGACAGCACGGTGCTGATTCTGGGCGAGACGGGTACCGGGAAAGAGCTGATCGCCCGGGCGATCCACAACTTAAGCAACCGCAACAGCCGCCGGATGGTGAAGATGAACTGCGCCGCCATGCCTGCGGGTCTGCTGGAAAGTGACCTCTTCGGTCATGAGCGCGGCGCCTTTACCGGGGCCAGCAGCCAGCGGCTGGGCCGGTTTGAGCTGGCAGATAAAAGCTCGCTGTTCCTCGACGAAGTGGGCGATATGCCGCTGGAACTGCAGCCTAAGCTGCTGCGTGTGTTGCAGGAGCAGGAGTTTGAGCGCCTCGGCAGCAACAAGCTTATCCAGACGGACGTGCGGCTGATTGCCGCCACCAACCGGGATCTTAAAAAAATGGTCGCCGACCGCGAATTCAGAAGCGATCTCTATTATCGCCTGAACGTCTTCCCGATCTGCCTGCCCCCGCTGCGCGAACGCCCGGAAGATATCCCTCTGCTGGTGAAAGCCTTTACCGCCAAAATTGCGCGGCGGATGGGGCGCAACATCGACAGCATTCCGGCAGAGACGCTCCGCACGCTCTCGGCAATGGAGTGGCCGGGTAACGTCCGCGAACTGGAAAACGTCATTGAGCGAGCGGTGCTGCTCACGCGCGGCAACGTGCTGCAACTCTCCCTGCCGGAGGTTTCTCTGCCTGAAACGACCGTGAGCGCAGCCGAGATGGCGAAAGAGGGAGAAGATGAATACCACCTTATTCTGCGCGTGCTGAAAGAGACCAACGGTGTGGTCGCCGGGCCGAAAGGTGCAGCCCAGCGTTTAGGGTTAAAACGCACCACCCTGCTGTCGCGCATGAAGCGCCTCGGGATTGATAAAGAGAACCTGATGTAAGTCCGCACTCCGGCGGTGTTACTCTGACACCGCCTTTCGTCACCCTGCGCAATTGTCCCTCATTGACACAAAATCCTTTCCTCTGTATAAAATTCCGCCTTAATAATGAGTTTCATTTGCATCAAAAAATAATATTAATGAAGGGTAGCGTTTAATGAAAAAGGTCATCTGCGCGTTGGGCCTGGCGTTTGCGTCGGTCAGTTCTGCTCTGGCAACCACATATCCTCTGACCATTGAAAACTGTGGTTATAAAGAGACCTTCACCAAAGCGCCGGAACGCGTGGTGGCCCTGGGTCAGAATACCGTCGAAATTTTGCTCCTGCTCGGGCTGGAAGATAAGGTGAAGGCCAGCGCCTTCTGGCCAACCAAAGTGTTGCCGCAGCTGGCTGAACAGAACGCAAAAATCAAAACCCTGACGGTAGAAATCCCGACCCTTGAATCCATCCTTTCGCAAAACCCTGATTTTGTGCCTGCGCAGCTTCCTCTCTTACTCGGGCCTGAAAGTAAGGTGGCGAAACGTGAAGATTTGGCCACGGTCGGTGTGAACAGCTACGTGTCACCGGGCATGTGCGCCACCAAAAAAGCCGCAGGTGATATGTACGGCAGCCGCCAGAAGCTGTGGGACATGACCTATCTTTATAAAGAGATTGAGGATTTCGCCAAAATCTTTAACGTGGAAGATCGCGGTCAGGCGGTGATTGCCGATTTCAAAAAACGTGAAGCTGACCTGCGCCAGGAGTTTGGTAAAAACAAAAAAGACCTCTCCTTTGTTTTCTGGTTCTCAAGCTCCTCTCCTTCGGCTGATGCCTATGTCGGCGGTAAAAACAGCGCGTCCGGTTTTATTGCTAACGTGCTGGGCGGGCACAACGCCATCACCTCCGAAACCGAATGGCCCACCGTGGGCTGGGAAAGTATTATTGCCGCTAATCCGGATGTGATTGTGGTTTCCAGCCTGGATCGCAACCGCTGGGCGCTGGATAACGCGGAAGAAAAAATCAAGTTCCTGAAAACCGATCCTGCCGTCAGCCAGCTGGATGCCGTCAAAAAAGGCCATATCGTGGTGATGGACGGCCAGGCGATGAACCCGACGATCCGTACGATTTACGGTGCTGAACAGGTGGGTGAGCAGCTCAGAAAACTGGGGCTGAACTGATGACAGCCGCTGTACTTCAGGCCCGCCAGGGCCTGTTCCTGACCACGTCTGCTCTGCTTGCCGTTGTAGTGTTGTTTCTGGTGATCGCCCTCGGCGTCAGCGTCGGTGAGCTGTCCATCCCGCTGAATAACGTGTTTTACGCCATCAGCAACAGAATGGGGCTCACCGAGGTTCCGCTCAACCGCATCTATGAGAGCGTAATCTGGGACTTCCGCCTGAGCCGTGCGCTGGTCGCAGCCTGCTGTGGTGCGGGGTTAGCCATTTGCGGAGCCGTATTGCAGAGCCTGCTGAAGAACGCCCTGGCGGAGCCCTACGTGCTGGGCGTCTCTGCCGGCGCGTCAACGGGTGCGGTTTCCGTTGTGGTGCTGGGAGTGGGGACCGGGGCCGTTTCGCTCTCAGCGGGTGCCTTCGCGGGAGCATTCGCCGCGTTTGCATTTGTCGCCTTTCTGACGAACGGCGCGCGCGGCGGCAATGAACGCACCATTCTTGCAGGCGTGGCAGCCTCTCAGCTGTTCAACGCCATTACCGCCTACACCATCAGTACGTCTGCCAGCGCCCAGCAGGCGCGTGATGTGATGTTCTGGCTGCTGGGCAGTTTCAGCGGCGTACGCTGGCCTGAATTCCAGCTGGTGCTGGTTGTCGTCCTGACAGGGTTAGCCGTTTGCCTTTACTATTCCCGGGCGCTGGATGCCTTTACGTTCGGTGACGACGCAGCCGCGTCGCTGGGTATTGCCGTTCCCTGGGTGCGCCTGGCGTTGTTTATCACGACCGCACTGATCACCGCGACGATCGTCAGCATGGCGGGCTCTATTGGCTTTGTGGGGCTGGTGGTCCCGCACGTCATGCGTTTCCTGTTCGGGCCGCTGCATCGCACCCTGCTGATTGCCAGCGCGCTGGCCGGGGCGATCCTGATGGTGCTGGCAGACATTGCCTCGCGCATGCTGATTGCGCCGCAAAGCCTGCCCGTCGGCGTAGTGACCGCGCTGGTCGGTGTGCCTTTCTTTGCCGTGATTATCTACCGATCAAGGAATAAGTGATGAGTATCTGCGCTGAAAATATCACCTGGAAGGTCGGCAAAAAAGTTATCGTCAAGGACGTGTCACTGAAGGTTTCCCGGGGGGAAACCGTTGGGCTGCTGGGCCCAAACGGCTGCGGAAAGTCGTCTCTGTTGCGTATTCTGGCGGGACTGCGTCGCCCGGATGCGGGCAGCGTGACCCTGGACGGACAGGACATTTCCCGCATCGCCAAAAAGCAGCTCGCCCGCCGGGTCGCATTCGTTGAGCAGCACGGGATGACCGACGCCAACATGCGCGTGCGCGACGTGGTAAAACTCGGGCGTATTCCGCACCACTCCCCTTTTTCTAACTGGAGCAAGCAGGATGACGACACCGTCACCGCGGCCCTGCAACGTGTGGATATGCTGGACAAAAGCGACCAGGGCTGGCTGAGCCTGTCCGGCGGAGAGCGTCAGCGCGTTCACATCGCCCGCGCGCTGGCCCAGACCCCGACGGAAATCCTGCTGGATGAACCCACCAACCACCTGGACATTCATCATCAGATACAGCTGATGCATTTAATCAGCGAATTACCCGTGACCAGTATTGTCGCCATCCACGATCTCAACCACGCCTCGATGTTCTGTGACTCGCTGATAGTGATGCAGAAAGGGCAAATTGTGGCGACGGGAACCCCGCAGGACATTTTATCCGAGTCGTTGCTCTGGGATGTCTTCAGAGTCAAAACCAAAATTGAGATATCGCCGTTCCATGGCAAAAAGCACATTCACTTTATCGTGTAGGGGCGAGTAAACCACAATGCCCCTTCGCCCTGCCACCACGCTCTGGCCGCCCGTTTTACTGGGTAGCCAGTTTGTTTTTAACATCGGCTTTTACGCCGTTGTTCCCTTCCTTGCGATATTCCTGCGCGACGACATGCTGCTTTCCGGCGGGCTTATCGGGCTGATTCTGGGTCTGCGCACCTTCTCACAGCAGGGGATGTTTATCGTTGGGGGCGCACTCTCAGACCGGTTTGGCGCGAAAGTGGTCATCCTGAGCGGCTGTATTGTGCGTGTTTCGGGTTACCTGCTGCTGGCCTTCGGGGGAACTCTGTGGCCAATCATTCTGGGTGCCTGCCTGACGGGCGTCGGCGGCGCATTATTCTCCCCTTCGATTGAGGCGTTGCTGGCAAAAGCGGGCACGCACAGTGAGGCGAAAGGGAAACGAAGCCGGGCGGAGTGGTTTGCGCTGTTTGCGGTCTGCGGGGAACTCGGCGCGGTACTGGGCCCGGTTGCTGGTGCCCTGCTGACGGGGCTTGGCTTCCGCCAGGTGGCGCTGGCAGGTGCCGGGGTGTTTATTGTTGCGTTAGTGGTGCTCTACTTCTGCCTCCCTGCTTCTGACCTCCGTTCACAAACGCTGAAAATACAGCCCTGGTGGACAACGTTCCGCCAGCCTCGTTTCGTCGCCTTTATCATTGCCTATAGCTCGTGGCTGTTAAGCTACAACCAGCTTTATCTGGCGCTGCCGGTAGAGATCCAACGGTCTGGCGGTAACGAGAAAGATCTCGGCCCGCTTTTTATGCTCGCCTCCGTGTTGATCATTACTCTACAGCTGCCGCTGGCACGCTTCGCCCGCCGCGTGGGCGCGGTGAGGATCCTGCCGGTAGGCTTTTTGCTGCTGTCTGCCGCCTTTGCGAGCGTGGCGATGTTTGCAGCGACTGAACCGCCGGAGGGCTGGTGGCGGCTACTGCCGTCAGTCTCATTGGTAACGCTGCTGACGCTGGGACAGATGCTGCTGGTACCCTCGGCTAAAGATCTCATTCCGCGGTTTGCTGAGGAGTCCACGTTGGGGGCGCACTACGGCGCACTCTCCACTGCCGGAGGCATTGCGGTACTTGCGGGAAATTTGTTGTTTGGCAGTCTGCTGGATCGCGCGCTGGTGCCCTCACCCCAGGCGATTTACCCCTGGCTGCTGCTGGCCCTCTTCCCGTTATGCAGCGCACTGGCCCTGAACGTGATTTGCCGTCCGCTAAGACGCTGAACGACTCACTTTTTCGGGCGATACTTTTCCGGTAATTCCGGCACCGGACGACGATCATCAATCAGATGACGAACGGTCAGGATGGGGTGACGCCATAACATGCGCGGGCCGGCCCAGCGCATTATCTGCTTCATCTCTTCACGCTTTGCAGGCTGGTAGCAGTGTACCGGGCACTGTTTACAGGCAGGCTTTTCTTCACCAAAAACACACTTGTCCAGACGCTTGTCGGCATACGCCCTGAGCGCCTGATAGTGCCCCTCTTCCTGAGAAGCCTGCGGGCACTGCTTCTCAAACAACGCGATCATTTTGGCGATCGTCTCTTTCTCTCGTGCGATACGTTTACCGGACATGGACAATGACCTCATATAAAGTGCATCCATAATACCTCTTTGCGCGTCGTTTTTCAGTCGTTGCATTTTATTTTCTGAAGACGCCTTCCAGTATTAAAGCGGCCAGACGGGTCAAACACTGGTATTTTATACAGGCAATGAGAACGCCCGTTGCCCAACTTTTTCGGAGGCCGTATGCAAGAGATCGTCATCACCCAACCCTATCGCCATTTAAAAGTGGGCTATTTCAGAAAGCGCCACGAGGATCGCCGAACCAAAATCCCGACGCGCTATAGCGTCCATGCCGCCCTCAGCCTTAAGGGCGACTGGCTGGAAAAAGCCGGATTTACCACCCATTCGCAGGTTCGGGTGGGCGTGGCGCACGGGAAAATCATCATCGAACTGATGCAGGAAGGCGCCTCGTAAAGTCGCGACTTTTTTCTGCGCCGCGCCATTTTTTCATGCGACAATAGAGGAAACCTACGGCAAACGAGCCGCGTAAAGACCATTATTATCAAAGAAATGGATATCATAACTCCATGAGCACAATCGACAATTTCGACGCACATACGCCGATGATGCAGCAGTATCTGAAGCTGAAAGCGCAGCATCCGGAAATCCTGCTGTTTTACCGTATGGGCGATTTCTACGAGCTGTTTTATGACGATGCCAAACGTGCATCGCAGTTGCTCGACATTTCGCTGACCAAACGTGGCGCATCGGCAGGTGAGCCGATTCCGATGGCGGGTATCCCGCACCATGCCGTGGAAAACTACCTTGCGAAGCTGGTGAACCAGGGTGAATCCGTCGCGATCTGCGAGCAAATTGGCGATCCTGCCACCTCGAAAGGCCCGGTTGAGCGCAAGGTCGTGCGCATCGTCACACCGGGCACCATCAGTGACGAAGCCCTGCTCCAGGAGCGCCAGGATAACCTGCTGGCGGCCCTGTGGCAGGACGGCAAAGGGTTTGGCTACGCGACGCTGGACATCAGTTCCGGTCGTTTCCGCCTGAGCGAGCCCGCCGACCGTGAAACCATGGCGGCCGAGCTGCAGCGCACAAACCCTGCGGAGTTGCTGTACGCCGAAGACTTTGCAGAAACCTCGCTGATTGAAGGTCGTCGCGGCTTACGCCGCCGCCCGCTGTGGGAATTCGAAATTGATACCGCGCGCCAGCAGCTGAATCTGCAGTTTGGCACCCGCGATCTGACTGGCTTTGGCGTTGAGAATGCACCGCGCGGCCTGTGCGCCGCAGGCTGTCTGCTGCAGTACGTCAAAGACACCCAGCGTACCGCCCTGCCGCACATCCGTTCGATTACGATGGAACGCCAGCAGGACAGCATCATCATGGACGCGGCAACGCGCCGTAACCTTGAGATCACCCAGAACCTGGCGGGCGGCGTCGAGAACACCCTCGCCTCGGTGCTGGACAATACGGTGACGCCGATGGGCAGCCGTATGTTGAAACGCTGGCTGCATATGCCCATTCGCGATACCCATACGCTTGTCTGCCGCCAGCAGACGATTGCCGCGTTGCAGGATCGCTACACCGAGCTGCAGCCCGTCCTGCGCCAGGTGGGCGATCTTGAGCGTATCCTTGCCCGTCTGGCATTGCGTACCGCCCGCCCCCGCGATCTTGCGCGTATGCGTCATGCTTTCCAGCAGTTACCGGAACTGCGCGCTCAGTTAAGCGACATTGACAGTGCACCCGTCCAGAAACTCCGTGAAACGATGGGCGAATTTACCGAGCTGCGCGAGCTGCTTGAGCGCGCCATTATCGATGCGCCGCCGGTTCTGGTGCGCGACGGGGGGGTCATTGCGCCGGGCTACAACGAGGAGCTGGACGAATGGCGCGCGCTGGCTGACGGTGCAACGGACTATCTCGACAAGCTTGAGATCCGCGAGCGCGAACGCCTGGGCCTCGATACCCTGAAAGTCGGCTACAACGCGGTACACGGCTACTTCATTCAGATCAGCCGTGGGCAGAGCCACCTGGCCCCTATCCACTACGTACGTCGCCAGACGCTGAAAAACGCCGAGCGCTACATTATTCCTGAGCTGAAAGAGTACGAAGATAAAGTTCTCACCTCGAAAGGCAAAGCGCTGGCGCTGGAAAAGCAGCTGTATGACGAACTGTTCGACATGCTCATGCCGCATCTCGGCGACCTGCAGCTCAGCGCGGGCGCGCTGGCAGAGCTGGATGTGCTGGTTAACCTGGCAGAGCGTGCGGAAACGCTGAACTACACCTGCCCGACCTTCATCGACAAACCGGGCATTCGCATTACCGAAGGCCGCCACCCGGTGGTGGAGCAGGTGCTGAACGAACCGTTCATCGCTAACCCGCTGAACCTGTCGCCACAGAGAAGAATGCTGATCATTACCGGTCCGAACATGGGCGGTAAAAGCACCTATATGCGCCAGACGGCACTGATTGCGCTGCTCGCCTACATTGGCAGCTATGTCCCGGCGCAGCACGTCGAGATTGGCCCAATAGACCGCATCTTTACCCGCGTGGGCGCGGCGGACGATCTGGCAAGCGGTCGTTCAACCTTCATGGTGGAGATGACCGAAACCGCCAACATTCTGCATAACGCGACGGAACATAGCCTGGTGCTGATGGATGAAGTTGGGCGCGGAACCTCCACCTATGACGGACTGTCGCTGGCGTGGGCGTGTGCCGAAAGTCTGGCGAATAAAATCAAGGCGATGACGCTGTTTGCCACCCACTACTTCGAGCTGACGCAGTTGCCGGAAAAGATGGAAGGCGTAGCAAACGTCCACCTTGATGCGCTGGAGCACGGGGACACCATTGCGTTTATGCACTCAGTGCAGGATGGCGCAGCAAGCAAGAGCTACGGTCTGGCGGTTGCGGCGCTGGCGGGTGTGCCAAAAGAGGTGATTAAGCGCGCGCGTCAGAAGCTGCGTGAGCTGGAAAGCCTGTCACCGAATGCTGCGGCAACGCAGATTGATGGCACGCAGATGTCGCTGTTGGTGCCTGCGGAAGAGACCTCTCCGGCTGTTGAAGCCCTGGAGAACCTCGATCCGGATTCCCTGACGCCACGCCAGGCGCTGGAGTGGATTTATCGGTTGAAGAATCTGGTTTAGTTCTCGGTTTTTATTGCCGGGTGGCGGCTTCGCCTTACCCGGCCTACAAAACCTACAAGCCCGGTAAGCGGTTACGCCTCCGGGCTTATTTTTACAACAACGGCGGGATCGTCGGCACCTGCGGCGCGTCGTCAATATCCTTCTGCGTCATACGGAACGCTTCGGGATAATGCTCGCGACTGGTGCGGCGCAGGGGTTCGGTATCGCGCCAGGTATACAGGCAGTGCTGGCACTGGTAAACGGTCCAGACATCTTTCACCGGCGATGTCGCCATCACTTCGATATGCTCATCGGCACAACGTGGACAAATCATCATTTCCTCCTTATTGGCGCGCGGCCAGCATCGCGGTCAGTTTTTCAGCCCAGGCTTTGGTTTCAGGCAGATCCCGTACCGGCTGGCTATAGTGGCCGCGGTTATCCGGCGCGACGGGGGTGGTGGCATCAATAATCAGCTTGTCGGTGATCCCCGCCGGGCTGGAGCCAGGGTCGAGTTCAAGCACCGACATATTCGGCAGTTGCACCAGATCGCCCGCCGGATTGACCTTGGATGACAGCGCCCACATCACCTGCGGCAGGTTAAACGGATCGACGTCTTCATCGACCATAATGACCATCTTCACATAGCCGAGGCCGTGCGGCGTGGTCATGGCGCGTAATCCGACCGCGCGGGCAAAACCGCCGTAGCGTTTTTTGGTAGAGATAATCGCCAGCAGGCCGTGGGTGTACATGGCGTTCACCGCCTGCACTTCCGGGAACTCCGCCTTGAGTTGCTGATAGAGCGGCACGCAGGTCGCCGGGCCCATCAGATAGTCAATCTCTGTCCACGGCATGCCGAGGTATAGAGATTCGAAAATCGGTTTGGTGCGGTAAGAGACTTTATCAATGCGCACTACCGTCATATTGCGGCCACCGGAGTAGTGTCCGGTGAACTCCCCGAACGGTCCTTCGATTTCGCGCTTGCGGCCTTCAATGACCCCTTCGAGGATCACTTCAGAGCCCCACGGCACGTCAAAGCCGGTCAGCGGTGCGGTGGCGATCGGGTACGGGCTTTCGCGCAGGGCGCCCGCCATTTCGTACTCGGACTGATCGTATTTCAGCGGCGTGGCGCCCATCAGGGTGATAATCGGATCGTTGCCGAGGGTGATCGCAATTGGCAGATCTTCGCCGCGCTCCTCCGCCTTATGCAGATGCAGCGCGATATCGTGCATCGGCACTGGCTGCAGCCCCAGCTTGCGCTTGCCCTTCACTTCCATGCGATAAATGCCGACGTTCTGTTTGCCGAAGTGGTCCGGGTCGAGGGGATCGCGTGACACCACGCAGGCTTTATCCAGGTAGAATCCCCCGTCGCCGTCGTTCAGACGAAACAGCGGCAGAATATCGAACAGGTTAATGTCTTCTCCGTCCACCGTGTTCTCGGCCCAGGGCGGGCTGGCGCGGCGCTCCGGTGCAACCGGGAAGTTATCCCAGCGACGGATAAATTCGTCGATCTGCTTTTTCACCGGCGTATTGGGGGGAAGCCCCAGCGAAATGGCGTGGTTCTGCCACGAGCCGATGGTGTTCATCGCCACGCGGGCATCGGTAAAGCCACGAATGTTATCGAACCACAGCGCGGGCGCGCCGTCCCAGATGCGCCCGGTGGCGTTGGCGGCCGCCGCCAGATCCGGTTCGGCGTTAACCTCTTCCTCTATTTTCAGCAGTTGCCCTTGCTCATCGAGCGCCTGCAGGAAGCTTCTCAAATCATCAAATGCCATTTTTATTCTCCTGTGAAACGTGTTTCGCCTCCTGCAGACCGTTCCAGCGGCGGGCCTTTTTGTGCTCCAGACCAAACTGGTCAAGCACGCGGGTCACAATATGCTGGGTGATGTCATCAGCGGTCTGCGGGTGGTTGTAATACGCCGGCATGGGCGGGACCATTGCGACGCCCATGCGGGAAAGCGCGAGCATGTTCTCAAGGTGGATAGTGCTGAGCGGCGTCTCGCGCGGGACCAGCACCAGCTTGCGCCCCTCTTTCAGCACCACATCTGCCGCGCGTCCGACCAGCCCTTCGGCGTAGCCCGCGCGGATCCCGGCCAGCGTTTTCATGCTGCACGGGATGACGATCATGCCGTCGGTACGAAACGAGCCTGAGGAGATGGTGGCGGCTTGATCCGCCGGGCTGTGCACGACGTCTGCCAGCGCGGCGACGTCCTGCGCGGTATAGGGGGTTTCCAGCTCTATCGTCGTTTTCGCCCACTTCGACATCACCAGATGCGTCTCTACGTCCGGCATCTCACGCAGCGCCTTGAGCAGCGCCACGCCCAGTGGAGCACCCGTTGCCCCCGTCATCCCAACAATCAGTCTCATTTATCACCTCGCAACCATTTGTTCGCATACGAACATAATGCTTACGCTACTCCCGGATTGGCTTTCTGACAAGATCGTTCGCACACGATCACATTAATTGCTAAAAAATGACGCGTTAAAATCCCGGGCAAACGGGGCTATCATAGGGGGAGAATTTTTTCGTCGGAGTGTTCATGGACCTAAGACAAGAGGCGTTTCACCTGTTACGTCAGCTTTTTCAGCAGCATACCGCCCAGTGGCAGCATGCCCTCCCGGAACTGACCAAGCCACAGTATGCGGTGTTGCGTTCGATTGCCGAGCATCCGGGGATTGAGCAGGTGGCCTTAACCGAAGTGGCCGTGAGCACCAAAGCGACGCTGGCGGAGATGCTGAGCCGCATGGAGTCCCGGGGTCTGGTAAAACGCGAGCACGATCCTGCCGACAAGCGTCGCCGCTTTGTCTTTTTAACACCGGAAGGCGAGGCGCTGCTCGCGCGCTGTCAGCCCGTCGGGAATGACGTGGATGAGGCGTTTTTAGGCCGCCTCAGCAGGGAAGAACGGGAGCAGTTCTCGGCGCTGATCAAAAAAATGATGCACAACTAGTTCACCCGGGCGCGCATAAAATCAATAAACGTACGCACCTTCGCCGAAACATGCTGAGCATCAGGATAGACAGCATAGATGCCCTGCTGCGCAAAAGTGTATTCCGGCAACACCGGGACCAGTTGCCCGGTATCGAGCGCGTTTTGTACCAGCCACGCGGGCAACAGCGCCACACCGCTGCCGGCCAGGGCAAAGGCCATCAGCGCCTGCGCGCTGTCGGCGTATAAGCGCGGGGCTTTTTTTATCTCCAGCACAACAGTTTCACCGTCCGCCTTACGCAGCTGCCAGCGCAGCGGTGAAGCGAGACGTTCATGAATGATCCATTCGGCCTGCGCCAGCGCCTCTGGCGAATCCACGGGATGGGCGTGCAGCCACGCCGGCGACGCCACGGGCAGGATGGCAAAGTGCGAAATCAGCGCGGCGTGATAGCGCGAATCTGCTAGCGTCCCGAGCCGGATGGCGACATCAAAACGTTCTGAAATAAGATCCCTGTGCAGCGAGGATGACACCAGCCGCACGCGCAGCTCCGGGTGCAGGAGGCTAAATTCGGCCAGCAGGGGCACCACCACTTTCGCTCCATATTCCGGGGTGCTGGTAATGCGCAGTTCCCCCGTCAGCCCCGCATGGTTGGCGCGCACATCATCCGCGAGACTCTCCGCATTTTTAAGCAGCGCCAGGCTTCGCTGATAGAACAGCTCCCCGGCTTCGGTCAGGCGCAGACGACGGGTAGAACGCAGCAACAGCGAGACGCCCAGCTCATCTTCAAGCTGGCGAATATTAAAACTGACAACCGCTTTCGTTAGCCCCAGGGCGTCAGCGGCAGCAGTGAAGCTTCCGCTCTCGACCACCGCCACAAACATCGCCGTGCGCTGCAAATTCAACATGCTGAGCCTTTTCACTGTCAAAATTTTTTTGACAGTATATCGCGCTTTGTCGCGTTTATCTGCGCCGCACCGACCGCTACGATACGCCCTCACTGGAGGAGTTCCCATGACGTATCGCACCAGGGTCGCCGTTGTGTTTCTGCTCGGCTTTTTTCTCGACCTGATTAACATGTTCATCGCCAGCGTGGCCTTTCCGCCGATGGGCCAGGCGCTACACGCCACGCCCTCCGCGCTTGCGTGGGTCAGTAATGGCTACATTGCCGGGCTGACGCTGGTCATCCCGTTCAGCGCGATGCTGGCGCGCCTGCTGGGGGCCAAACGCCTGATCCTGCTTTCGCTTTTTGTATTTAGCGCCGCATCTGCCGCCGCGGGCCTGGCGTCGACGCTCGACAGCCTGATCGCCTGGCGTGTAATTCAGGGGCTTGGCGGCGGATTGCTGATACCGGTTGGGCAGGCGCTGGCGTGGCAGCAGTTTAAGCCGCACGAACGTGCCAGGCTCTCCTCGGCGGTCATGCTGGTAGCCCTGCTGGCACCGGCATGCTCGCCCGCGCTGGGCGGCGTGCTGGTTCAGACGCTCGGCTGGCGATGGATTTTTTTTGCTACCCTGCCCGTTGCCGCACTCGCATTTGTCCTGGCCGGGCTGTGGCTTCGCAACGAAAAGCCGCAGCAGACCCTGACAAGGCGGCTGCTTCACCTCCCGCTGCTGAAGGATCCGCTGCTGCGCTTCTCCATGCTGGTCTACCTGTGCGTTCCCGGCACGTTCATCGGCGTGAACGTGATGGGCATGTTTTACCTGCAAAGCATCGCCAGGCTGACGCCTGCCGAAACCGGGGCGCTGATGCTTCCCTGGTCACTGGCCTCTTTTGTGGCCATCACGGCAACGGGGCGCTACTTCAACCGTACCGGCCCACGGCCGCTCATCGTGCTCGGCTGTCTTTTGCAGGCTATCGGGATGGGGCTTCTTATCGGTATCGGGCCAGATACCCCGTTCACGCTGCCGGTGCTGGCGTTTACCCTGATGGGCGCGGGCGGTAGCCTGTGCAGCAGCACGGCGCAAAGCAGCGCGTTTTTGACAATCCCGCATGATGCGATGCCGGACGCCAGTGCGCTGTGGAACCTTAATCGTCAGCTGAGCTTTTTTCTGGGGGCGCTGGTGTTAGCCGCGCTGCTTAGCCTGGCGCAGCGCTACCTGCCGCCACTTACGGCGTGGCACGGTATCTTTCTTTTTGCCGCAGGCGTAACGTTACTGCCCCTGCTTGCCGTTATTCGTCTTAACAATGCGAAGGTGCTGAGGCAACTTCAACAGGAGAACGTATGACCCCCTACGAAACCGAAATTATCGATCTTCACGTTGCGCTCGAACAGTGGCTGGGAGAGGGTGAAGGCGACATTAACGCCCTGCTCGCCCGCTTTCGCCCGGACTTTATGATGATTCCCCCGGGCGGTACGCATCTGGATCATGCGGCGCTGGTCAGCTTCCTGGAAAACCAGCGCGGTAGCCGCCCCGGCCTGAAAATAAGGATCGACAGGCTTACCACGGTGCAGCAGTGGGACGGTGGCGCGGTGCTGCACTACCGGGAGACGCAAACCCGCCCGGATTGCCCCGTCAACGTGCGCGGGTCAACCGCGGTGCTTAATCAGGAAGGAAATACGGTGAGCTGGCGGCTGCTGCACGAAACCGCACAGGCGTAGCGCAAAAGAAAAAGGCCCGTCTCACGACGGGCCTTTTTTGACGAAAGGGTGCTTATTCGCGGAACAGCGCTTCGATATTCAGACCTTGCCCCTGCAGGATTTCACGCAGGCGACGCAGACCTTCTACCTGAATCTGACGAACACGTTCACGGGTCAGGCCAATTTCGCGGCCGACGTCTTCCAGTGTTGCAGCTTCATACCCCAGTAAACCGAAACGACGTGCCAGCACTTCACGCTGTTTGGCGTTCAGTTCGAACAGCCATTTGACGATGCTCTGTTTCATGTCATCGTCCTGCGTGGTGTCTTCCGGGCCGTTGTCTTTTTCATCGGCCAGGATGTCCAGCAGCGCTTTCTCGGAGTCGCCACCCAGCGGGGTGTCAACGGAGGTAATGCGCTCGTTGAGACGCAGCATACGGCTTACGTCATCAACCGGTTTATCCAGTTGTTCGGCAATCTCTTCAGCGCTCGGCTCGTGGTCCAGTTTATGGGACAACTCGCGCGCAGTACGCAGATAGACGTTCAACTCTTTGACGATGTGGATCGGCAGTCGAATCGTACGGGTTTGGTTCATAATAGCCCGTTCGATGGTCTGACGAATCCACCAGGTTGCGTAGGTTGAGAAACGGAACCCGCGTTCCGGGTCAAACTTCTCAACTGCGCGGATGAGACCTAAGTTGCCCTCTTCAATCAGGTCAAGCAAAGCCAGACCACGATTGCCGTAACGGCGAGCAATTTTCACGACCAGACGCAAGTTACTTTCAATCATGCGACGGCGCGAGGCAACATCACCACGCAAAGCACGACGTGCGAAATAGACTTCTTCTTCGGCCGTTAACAGAGGGGAATAACCAATCTCCCCAAGGTAAAGCTGAGTCGCGTCCAGCACACGCTGTGTGGCACCCTGCGATAACAGCTCTTCTTCAGCTAAATCGTTATCACTGGGTTCCTCTTCTACTAAGGCTTTTTCGTCAAAAGCCTCTGCTCCGTTCTCATCAAATTCCGCATCTTCATTTAAATCATGAACTTTCAGCGTATTCTGACTCATAAGGTGGCTCCTACCCGTGATCCCTGGACGAGACACCCTGGCTTGCATGCCTCGTCAATTTATCGCTGCGGCAAATACTGCAGCGGGTTTACGGATTTCCCCTTGTAACGAATTTCAAAATGCAAGCGTGTAGAACTGGTTCCGGTGCTACCCATGGTAGCGATTTTTTGCCCCGCCTTAACTTCTTGTTGTTCCCGGACCAGCATAGTGTCGTTATGGGCGTAGGCACTCAGATAATCATCGTTATGTTTTATGATAATAAGATTACCGTAACCGCGCAGCGCGTTACCGGCATACACAACGCGTCCGTCTGCGGTCGCGATGATAGCCTGTCCCTTACTTCCTGCGATATCGATCCCTTTGTTACCCCCCTCTGAGGTGGCAAAGTTCTCGATAATCTTGCCATCAGTCGGCCAGCGCCATGCTGAGATAGGCGAACTGGACGTCATACTGCTGGCAGTCGGTTCGGTAGAGCTAACCACAGGTGCCGTTACCGGTGCTGTGACAACCGTCGCAGTACCTTTATTATTCGGCAACATTTTGTTAGCACTCTGATCACCTGAGTCCTCAGAATACGTAATTACCGGTTGCGAAGCAACTACCGTGCTGGTTTTTTGTGCAGGTTTAACACTGTTATTTTGCGCCGTTACGTCTGCAGCAGAAACGGTATTACCCGGCGTTAACGGTTTGCCGGTTGCATTGCCGACCTGCAGCGTTTGGCCGACTTCCAGTCCATACGGGGCCTGGACGTTATTGCGCTGTGCCAGATCGCGGAAATCGTTCCCGGTGATCCAGGCAATATAGAACAGCGTATCACCGCGCTTCACAGTGTAGGTGCTGCCGCCGGTATAGCTTCCTTTCGGAATGTTCCCATACTGGCGGTTATACACTATGCGGCCATTTTCGGTCTGCACAGGCTGTTGTACTGGCTGAATCTGCGTTGGCTGCGTAACAGGCGTCTGAACCGGCTGAATTTGTGGTGTTTGCTGCGCCGCCGTATTGCCCATCTTAGGCGGTGGCGTGATCAACATTCCGCTGGACGTGTTGCCCGAGCCGCTGCTGCCGCCCACGGAGGAAACAGGTGCAGGTGGATTATTTGAATTTGAACAGCCCGCCAGCCAGAGCGAAACCAGTGATAATGCCGCAACACGGCTGATGGTGAATTTAGGGCTTCCCGCGCTCATTTATCCCCCAGGAATGTAATAACTTTTAGTGACGAAAAATAACCGTGACGGCACGAACCTTTCGCGCCACACCATACGCTGTATTTGCCTTAATAAACCTGGAAATTTCCGAGTCTCAGGCCAGCTCCCCTTTCACAAGAGGCACGAAGCGCACGGCTTCCACGGTATCGATAATAAACTCGCCGCCGCGTCGACGAACGCGCTTTAAAAGCTGATGTTCGTCCCCGACGGGCAAGACAAGAATGCCGCCTTCATCCAGCTGCGACAGAAGCGCGGCGGGAATTTCAGGCGGTGCTGCCGTAACGATAATGGCGTCGAACGGGGCGCGAGCCTTCCAACCCTGCCAGCCATCACCGTGTCGTGTCGAAACATTATGTAAATCAAGTTGTTTCAGGCGACGACGCGCCTGCCACTGCAACCCTTTGATGCGCTCAACGGAGCAAACATGGTGCACAAGGTGCGCCAGAATGGCCGTTTGATATCCCGACCCGGTGCCAATCTCCAGCACGCGTGATTCTGGCGTTAACTCCAGAAGTTCCGTCATGCGGGCCACCATGTAGGGCTGCGAAATCGTCTGGCCTTGTCCGATAGGCAACGCCACGTTTTCCCAGGCTTTATGTTCAAACGCCTCGTCGACAAACTTCTCACGGGGAACCTGAGCAAGCGCCTCAAGCACATGCTCGTCCGCGATCCCCTGAGCGCGTAACTGTTCCAGAAGAGTTTGTACACGTTTGCTTACCATTGCGCGTTCACTCCGACCCGATCCAGCCAGTCCGATACCACATCATGCGCGCTGTAAGCGGTTAAATCTACGTGCAAAGGGGTAACGGAAACATACCCTTCATCAACGGCCGCGAAGTCGGTATCGGGTCCCGCGTCGCACTTGTCGCCAGGCGGTCCAATCCAGTACAGCGTGTTCCCGCGCGGATCTTCCTGCGGGATCACCTTATCGGCCGGATGGCGGCTGCCGCAGCGCGTCACGCGGATGCCTTTGATCTCGTCGAGCGGCAAATCAGGGACATTGATGTTGAGGATGCGCCCGGTGCGCAGCGGTTCGCGGCCAAGTGCGCGAAGAATGGAGCAGGTCACCGCCGCCGCCGTGTCGTAATGGGTATAACCATTCAGCGACACCGCCAGCGCCGGGAACCCCAGATGACGCCCTTCCATTGCCGCCGCGACGGTACCGGAGTAGATAACGTCATCACCGAGATTTGGCCCGGCATTGATACCCGATACCACGATATCCGGACGCGGGCGCATCAGCGCGTTCACCCCCAGAAAGACGCAGTCGGTCGGCGTGCCCATCTGCACGGCAATGTCGCCGTTATCAAAGGTAAACGTCCGAAGCGACGATTCCAGCGTTAAAGAGTTAGACGCGCCACTGCGGTTACGATCGGGAGCCACGACCTGCACATCCGCAAATTCGCGGAGGTGCTTCGCCAGCGTCTGAATACCTGGCGCATGGATCCCGTCATCGTTACTCAGCAATATTCGCATAATCACCCGACGTGTTGATAAGTTCCCTGACAACACTGGTGGCAAAACTGCCTGCCGGCAGCCAGAAGCGCAACTCAACGGTTACGTCATCCCACCAGTTCCAGCTCAGCTGTTGCGGATAGAGCAGCATCGCACGGCGTGCTGCCTCGACCTTTTCCCGCACCAGCAAGGATTGTAATTCCGGCGCATCCGCGACGGCAGCCTGTTCTGCGGCCAGCGCGCCCTCCTGCGTTCCCCAGTCGCCCTTGCCGGGCAAGGCTGCGGTAATCATCAGCGTTTTGGCGTCCACGCGCGCCTGGACATCGGCCAGCTCTTCAGCCGTTGCCACAAACCAGCTCCCGCGCCCCGCTAATTGTAGCGCATCGCCGACAACAACTTGATTCGCGTCCGGTTTTTTCAACCGCTCGCTCACCATCTGATTAAACAACGCACTGCGGGCCGCAGACAACCAAAAACTGCGTTTATTCCTGTCGCGTACCGGCGCATCGCTTTGCGCCCAGCGCAGTGCGCCCTGCAGGTTGCTGCCGCCAATGCCAAAGCGCTGCGCGCCAAAGTAGTTCGGCACGCCCTGCTCGCGGATGGCGTTCAGCCGTTTTTCCACGTCATCGCGGTTTGTAACTTCGCGTAAAATCACCGTGAACGCATTGCCTTTCAGCGCGCCCAACCGCAGCTTGCGCTTGTGGCGGGCGTACTCCAGCACTTTACAGCCTTCAAGCTCAAATTGGCTTAAATCGGGCATGGCATTGCCCGGCACACGGGCGCAGATCCACTGTTCAGTAACGGCATGTTTGTCTTTCTGCCCGGCGAAGCTCACTTCACGGGCGTGAATTTTCAGGAATTTTGCCAGCGCATCGGCGACGAAACGGGTATTGCAGCCGTTTTTCAGGATGCGAACCAGAATATGCTCGCCCTCGCCGTCCGGCTCAAAACCGAGGTCTTCCACCACCACAAAATCTTCCGGACTGGCTTTCAGCAGGCCGTAGCCCTCGGGTTTTCCGTGCAGCCAGGTCAGGTTATCGAAGTCGGTCATTTTGCCGCCTTCACCAGCAGCGCCACCGCTTCACAGGCAATACCTTCGCCGCGACCGGTAAAGCCGAGCTTCTCGGTGGTGGTCGCTTTGACGTTGACATCATCCATGTGGCAGCCGAGATCTTCGGCGATAAACACGCGCATCTGTGGAATATGCGGCAGCATTTTAGGGGCCTGGGCGATAATGGTCACGTCAACGTTGCCGAGGGTATACCCCCTGGCCTGGATGCGACGCCAGGCTTCGCGCAGCAGCGCGCGGCTGTCCGCCCCTTTAAATGCCGGATCGGTGTCCGGGAACAGTTTGCCGATATCGCCAAGCGCAGCGGCACCGAGCAGCGCGTCCGTCAGGGCATGGAGCGCGACGTCGCCATCAGAGTGCGCCAGCAGACCTTTTTCATAAGGAATGCGTACGCCGCCAATGATAATTGGGCCTTCTCCGCCAAAGGCGTGTACATCAAAACCGTGTCCAATTCGCATTATGCCTTCTCCTGAGGGGTCGAACGGGTAAGATAAAATTCCGCGAGCCGTAAATCTTCCGGGCGCGTGACTTTGATATTATCAGCGCGGCCTTCGATAAGCTCAGGGTGGAAACCGCAATACTCCAGCGCAGAGGCTTCGTCCGTAATGGTCGCACCTTCTTTGAGCGCCCGCGTCAGGCAGTCATGGAGTAATTCACGGGGGAAAAACTGCGGCGTTAACGCGTGCCATAAATCGACGCGTTCAACGGTATGGGCGATAGCCAGCTTGCCCGGTTCGGCACGCTTCATGGTGTCGCGCACCGGGGCGGCCAGAATGCCACCGACGCGGCTGGTTTCGCTAAGTGTCAGCAGGCGCGCCAGGTCGTCCGGGTGCAGACACGGGCGCGCAGCGTCATGCACCAGCACCCACTGCGCGTTTCTGGCGGCCTGAATGCCAGCCAGCACGGAATCGGCGCGTTCGGCACCGCCATCAACAACCGTAATCTGCGGATGATTTGCCAGCGGCAGCTGTGCAAAACGCACATCGCCCGGGCTGATTGCGATAACGACGTGGGTCACACGCGGGTGCGCCAGCAGCGCCGCCACGGCGTGCTCAAGGATCGTTTTATCGCCAATTGAGAGATACTGCTTGGGACATTCTGTCTGCATGCGCCGGCCAAAACCCGCGGCCGGCACCACGGCGCATACGTCCGAAAAAGTTACTGCCATGTCGTAATCCTGGGCCTGATTATCGATTGTTTTGTGCTGAGCCCTGATTGCGTTTAGACGCATCCGGAACCAGACGATAAAAGGTTTCGCCCGGCTTAGTCATACTGAGTTCATTGCGTGCGCGTTCCTCAATCGCCTCCTGACCGCCATTGAGGTCGTCAATTTCAGCAAAGAGTTGATCGTTTCGCGCCTTAAGTTTGGCGTTTGTTGCCTGCTGTGCCGCGACGTCATCGCTCACCCGGCTGTAGTCGTGCAGTCCGTTTTTACCGAACCACAGCGAATATTGCAGCCAGACCAGCAAAGCCAGCAACAGCAGCGTTAGTTTACCCATCCTGCCCCCTGAAAAACGGCATCCTCATCCCAAAACGCCCCTGGACTCTACGCCGGGGTCACAGAGATGCCGCAATATCGCGGGCAAATGTACCACATTTTTTTTGCAGAATCGCCCTGCACAATATCGTCATACTGTTGGTTACGGTTTGAATTATGGCTGAAGTTAGCCCATGAGCCACAAAAATAACAGGCCAAACATCAGGACCACCGTCACAATCGTGACAACGGTGCTGTACAGCAGTTTGCCATTGAGCAGGGAGTGCAGCGCAATGCCGACCACCACCGCGACAGGCATCAGCGCCAGGAAGAAAGGCCAGGTGTAGAGGAAGAAGAACAGCGTGTTACCGCCGTAGATGAGAAACGGAATTCCCAGCGCCAGTAGCCACGAGACGAAGCCGACGAAAGCCCCAGGAAAGGACCAGGTCGTCTCGTCGTCGGTGGTTAACGGCTCCGACCCGGTGGTGATAATGTAGTTTTCACTGTTACGCATAGCTAATCCTGTGACCGTGACTCATCGTTCGGGAAATCGGCTCCCGAACGATACCGCCTCAGGATCTGATAATATCGTCCCGCCTGAGCAGGTCTAATAATTGGCTTACTAAATTTGTTACCAATTGTTGACCATCCAGATGAATCTCTGGGGAATCAGGCGCTTCGTAAACCGCGTCAATGCCGGTGAAATTTCGCAGTTCGCCCGCCCGCGCTTTTTTGTACAGCCCTTTCGGATCGCGCGATTCGCAAATCTCCAGCGGGGTATCGACGAACACTTCGATAAAGCGATCGTGCCCGACGCGCTCGCGTACCATCTGGCGCTCGGCGCGGTGCGGTGAGATAAACGCGGTGAGCACCACCAACCCGGCATCTGCCATCAGGCTGGCAACTTCCCCCACACGGCGGATATTCTCTTTGCGGTCTTCATCACTGAATCCTAAATCACTGCACAGGCCGTGGCGCACGTTATCACCGTCCAGCAGGTAAGTGCTTACCCCCTGCTGATGTAACGCCTCTTCCAGCGCGCCCGCGACCGTCGATTTCCCCGAGCCGGACAGCCCGGTAAACCACAGCACAACCCCACGGTGGCCGTGGAGTTGTTCGCGCTGGGCAACGGTGACCGGATGAGGATGCCAGACGACGTTCTCATCGTGAGCGGCCATTACTTGCCTCCCAGCAAATCGCGCGTGCCCCAGTGCGGGAAGTGCTTACGCACCAGCGCGTTTAGCTCCAGCTCAAAGGTGCTGAATTCAGCGCTCACCGCAGCCTGCGCGTTTGGCTCTCGCACCATTCCGGCACCCACGGTGACGTTCGTCAGCCTGTCGATCACGATCAGCCCGCCCGTGACCGGGTTCTGCTGATAAGGATCCAGCACCAGCGGCTCGTCGAACGTGAAGTCCACCAGACCGATACCGTTCAGCGGCAGTTCATTGACGTCGCGCTTGGTCAGGTTGTTGATATCAACCTGATACTGAATACCGTCCACCCGGGCACGGGTTTTCTTGCCCGCGATTTTGATGTCGTAGCTTTGCCCCGCGGTCAGCGGCTGCTCGGCCATCCACACTACGTCGACAGACGCACCCTGCACCGCCGCCAGCGTTTCACTGACGTCGACCAGCAGATCGCCGCGGCTGATATCAATTTCGTCTTTCAGCACCAGCGTCACCGCTTCGCCAGCTCCCGCCTCCGGCAGGTCTCCATCAAAGGTGACGATGCGGGCAACCGTGGATTCCACGCCGGACGGCAGCACTTTTACGCGCTGGCCAACCTGCACGGTGCCGGAGGCAACCGTGCCCGAGAAGCCGCGGAAATCGAGGTTAGGCCGGTTAACATACTGCACCGGGAAGCGCATCGGCTGTGTCTCAACCACGCGCTGAATTTGCACGGTTTCAAGCATCTCCAGCAGCGTCGGGCCGGTGTACCACGGCATGCTGGCGCTCTGGGAGGCAACGTTATCCCCTTCGAGCGCGGAAAGCGGCACGAAACGAATATCGAGATTGCCCGGCAGCTGTTCGGCAAAGGTCAGATACTCTTCACGGATCCGGTTGAAGGTTTCTTCGCTGTAGTCCACCAGGTCCATTTTGTTGACCGCCACCACCAGATGTTTGATCCCCAGTAGCGTAGAGATGAAGCTGTGACGACGAGTCTGATCCAGCACGCCTTTGCGGGCATCCATCAGCAGGATCGCCAGGTCGCAGGTGGACGCACCGGTCGCCATGTTGCGGGTGTACTGCTCGTGTCCCGGCGTGTCGGCAATAATAAATTTACGCTTCTCGGTAGAGAAATAGCGGTAGGCCACGTCGATGGTGATGCCCTGCTCGCGCTCCGCCTGCAGGCCGTCCACCAGCAGCGCCAGGTCAAGCTTTTCGCCCTGAGTTCCGTGACGCTTGCTGTCGTTATGCAGCGACGAGAGCTGATCTTCATAAATCTGGCGCGTGTCGTGCAGCAGGCGGCCAATCAGGGTACTTTTCCCGTCATCGACGCTGCCGCAGGTCAGAAAGCGCAGCAGGCTTTTATGCTGCTGAGCGTGCAGGTAGGCTTCAACCCCGCCTTCATCGGCAATTTGTTGTGCAATCGTGGTGTTCATGGCGGCTCCTTAGAAATAACCCTGACGTTTCTTCAGCTCCATGGAGCCTGCCTGGTCGCGGTCAATCACGCGGCCCTGTCGTTCACTGGTGGTCGAGACCAGCATCTCTTCGATGATCTCCGGCAGCGTTTGCGCACTGGATTCCACCGCGCCGGTCAACGGCCAGCAGCCGAGCGTCCGGAAGCGCACCATCCGTTTTTTGATCACCTCGCCCGGCTGCAGGTCGATGCGATCGTCATCGATCATCATCAGCATGCCGTCACGCTCCAGCACCGGACGTTCGGCGGCCAGGTACAGCGGAACGATGTCGATATTTTCCAGGAAGATATACTGCCAGATATCCAGCTCGGTCCAGTTGGAGAGCGGGAAGACGCGGATGCTTTCACCTTTGTTAATCTGGCCGTTGTAGTTGTGCCACAGCTCCGGGCGCTGGTTTTTCGGGTCCCAGCGGTGGAAACGGTCGCGGAAGGAGTAGATACGCTCTTTGGCGCGGGATTTTTCTTCATCACGGCGCGCGCCGCCAAAGGCCGCGTCAAAACCGTATTTATTCAGCGCCTGCTTCAGCCCTTCGGTTTTCATGATGTCAGTGTGTTTTGCGCTGCCGTGCACGAACGGGTTAATGCCCATCGCCACCCCTTCCGGGTTTTTATGCACCAGCAGCTCGCAGCCATAGGCTTTGGCGGTACGGTCGCGGAACGCGTACATCTCACGGAATTTCCAGCCGGTATCAACGTGCAGCAGCGGGAACGGCAGCGTGCCCGGATAAAACGCTTTACGCGCCAGATGCAGCATTACGCTGGAGTCTTTGCCGATGGAGTACATCATCACCGGATTAGAGAACTCGGCCGCCACTTCGCGGATAATATGGATACTTTCCGCTTCGAGCTGCCGCAGGTGAGTAAGTCGTTTTTGGTCCATAACCGTTCCTTAAGCCAGAGTCACCACAGAAGAACGGAGGTTCTCTGCGTCTGTTGTATGTTGAAACCAGGCGAGCGTGTCGTGCAGCTGCACCACTTCCCCCACCACGATCAGGGCGGGCATGGGCGCGTCTTTCGCGAGGCGTGCAAGGTCGTGTAATGTGCCGGTCGCAACGTGCTGATCGACGCGCGTGCCGCGTGAAATCACGGCAACGGGCGTCGTGGCGTCGCGACCGTGCTGAATAAGCTGTTCGCTGATGTCGGCCGCTTTCATGGTGCCCATGTAGATCGCCAGCGTCTGACGGCTCTGGGCCAGATGCGACCAGTCAAACGGCGTGCTGTCGGCCTTGTAATGGCCGGTGACAAAAGTCACGCACTGGGCATAGTCGCGATGCGTCAGCGGAATGCCGGCGTAGGCCGTGACGGCGGACGCCGCCGTAATGCCGGGCACCACCTGGAACGGTACGCCCGCGTCGGCCGCCGCCTGCAGCTCCTCGCCGCCGCGCCCGAAGATAAAGGGATCGCCGCCCTTCAGGCGCACCACGGTTTTGCCCGCTTTTGCCGCCGCAACCAGCATTGCATTGGTCTCATGCTGCGCCACCGAGTGCTCACCGGCGCGTTTGCCCACGCAGATTTGTTCTGCGTCGCGGCGGATCAACTCGCGCACGCCGTCGGTGACCAGATGATCGTAAAAGACGACATCCGCCTGCTGGATCACCTGCAGGCCGCGCAGGGTCAACAGCCCCGCATCGCCCGGCCCGGCACCCACCAGAATAATTTCCCCCTGCGCCTGCTCGGGCTGCGTCAGCGAGGCTTCAAGCACCTCCCCCGCCTTACGTTCATTGCCCACGGCCATCAGGCTGGCGAAGCGTCCCCGGAAGGCACGATCCCAGAATCGACGGCGTCCGTCGGTGGTTTTCACCTGCGTTTTGAGCCGCTCGCGGAAGTTCCCTGCCACCTCCGCCATCCGTCCGAGGCTTGCGGGAAGCAGCGCTTCAAGCTTTTCACGCAGCAGGCGCGCCAGCACGGGCGCATTCCCACCGGAGGAGATAGCAATCAGCAGCGGGGAACGATCGACAATCGAGGGAAAGATAAATGAGCAGAGCGGCTGGTCATCCACCACGTTGACCAGACGGTGGCGCGCATTGGCGGCGTCGAAGACCCGGCGATTAACCGCGCGATCGTTGGTGGCGGCAATCACCAACACCACGTTATCGAGCAGCGAGTCGTGAAAATCCTCGCCTTCGATCACCTGTATGCGCGCGCCAGCCCGCCGCAAAAAAGCAATTTTGCGTTCGGCGATCTCGCCCGAGCCAACAACCAGCACCGGACGATCTTTAATGGCAGCAAATAAAGGCAGGTAATCCACAACGCGACAGCTCAACTAAAAATGAGGAATAGAGGGACTATAGGGGGCGGTTTAGAACGAATGAAATTACGAATTGGAATGAGTAGTTACTCAATGGAATAACGCCTCAGAAAAGCAAATATCAAAAAGTGCTTAACTCGCGAAAATTCGGGCATTTAAGCGCAATTCAAATTGTGTATACCGGATCACAGTTTCATACTACGCGAGTTAAAATTTTGCTCTGTTTTAAGGACTCACTATGTTTTCCGCAACGCGCCACCGTATTGCTGCTCTGGCGTTCGGCGTTTGCTTTATTTTTGCGGCTCAGGCCAAAAACTCACCGCTGGGCGAAATCGCGAACCAGCAGGCGCGGCATATTGCGACGGTCTTTCCTGGCCGCATGACCGGCACGCCCGCCGAGATGCTCTCCGCCGACTATATTCGCCAGCAGTTTGCTGATATGGGCTATCAGAGCGATATCCGCTCATTTCACAGCCGCTATATCTATACCTCACGCAATAAAATGAAAAACTGGCACAACGTGACCGGCAGTACCGTCATTGCCGCGCATGAGGGGAAATCAGCCGAACAGATTATCATCATGGCGCATCTCGATACCTTTGCACCTATGAGTGACGCCGACACCGATAATAATCTCGGCGGGCTGACGTTACAGGGAATTGACGATAACGCGGCGGGGCTGGGCGTCATGCTTGAGCTGGCCGAGCGGCTGAAAAATATCCCGACGGAATACGGCATTCGTTTTATTGCGACCAGCGGCGAAGAGGAAGGAAAACTCGGCGCTGAGAATCTCCTTAAGCGCATGAGCAATGACGAGAAGAAAAATACGCTGCTGGTGATTAACCTCGATAATTTGATCGTTGGCGATAAGCTTTATTTCAATAGCGGACAGAGCACCCCGAGCACCGTGCGTAAATTAACGCGCGACAGGGCGCTGGCTATTGCACGCAGTCACGGGGTCTATGCCTCTACGAACCCTGGCGGTAACCCGGATTACCCTAAAGGCACCGGCTGCTGCAACGACGGTGAAGTGTTTGATAAAGCGGGGATCCCGGTGCTGTACGTCGAGGCCACTAACTGGGGGCTGGGTCAAAAAGATGGCTATCAGCAGCGCGCTAAATCAAAATCCTTCCCCGATGGAACAAGCTGGCATGACGTCAGGCTGGATAACCAGCAGCACATTGACAGTGCCCTGCCGAAACGGATTGAGCACCGCAGCCGCGACGTCGTGAAGGTGATGCTGCCGCTGGTGAAGGAGCTGGCGAAAGCAGGGAAAGCCTGAGGTTTTTTAGTATCGTGCGGCCAGATGCCCTCACCCCAACCCTCTCCCACAGGGAGAGGGAGCAAACCCCCATCACCCGTAGGCCCGGTAAGCGCAGCGCCACCGGGCAAAGGTTTAAGCACGGTCTGATGCCCTCACCCACAGGGAGAGGGCTGAAAGCTGATCACCCTTCGTGCAACCCGCATTCGCGCTTCAGCCCGAAGAAGCGCGTCTCTTCTTCGGCCATGCCCGGCTCCCATTTACGCGTGGTGTGGGTATCCCCTACCGACAGATAGCCTTCATCCCACAGCGGATGGTATTTCAGACCGTGTTTTTGCAGATACTGGTATACCGTCCGGTTATCCCAGTCGATGATTGGCAGTACCTTAAACACGCCGCGCTGCACCGCCAGTACCGGCAGCGAGGCCCTGCTGCCGGACTGCTCGCGACGCAAACCGGCAAACCAGGTTTGCGCATTCAGCTCTTTTAACGCCCGGTTCATCGGCTCGACCTTGTTAAGCTCATTGTATTTCTCAATGCCCTCAACGCCCTGCTCCCACAGCTTGCCGTAGCGTGCCTCCTGCCAGGCCGCGCTTTCCGTCGCGCGGTAGACCTTCAGGTTCAGCTTGAGCTTGTCCGTCAGCTCGTCAATAAACCGGTAGGTTTCAGGGAACAGGTAGCCGGTATCGGTGAGGATCACCGGAATGTCCGGGCGGATCTGGTTCACCAGATGCAGGCTGACCGCCGCCTGGATACCGAAGCTCGACGAGAGCACATAGTCACCCGGCAGGTTTTCCAGCGCCCACGCCACGCGCCCTTCGGCGTCCAGCGTTTCGAGATGCGCGTTGGTTTCTGCGAGAGCCAGAATACGTTCGACTTTTGGCAATGCGTTAAGCGCGTTTAGATCGAGTACGGACATAAAGACCTCGTTAGCCTGTTTTGCCGGGCGGCACGGCGTATGCCCGGCCTACAACACCTGTTAAACCGTCGGGATGTTACTCCCAAAAATCCCGTGCGGGATCAAGCACCGGGCGGATGATGCCCGCACGCACCGTAAAGTCGCCGAAGCCTTCACCCGCTTCGCGCTCTTTCGCCCAGCGCCCGACAAGCTGGTCAATGGAATCGAGAATTTCCGGCTCCGTGATGTTTTCGCGGTACATCCGTGGAATACGTGTCCCCATACGGTTACCGCCAAGGTGAACGTTGTAGCGGCCCGGCGCTTTGCCAACCAGCCCCAGCTCGGCCAGCATCGCACGGCCACAGCCGTTCGGGCAGCCGGTAACGCGCATAACAATATGCTCGTCCGGGATACCGTATTTTTGCAGAATCGCTTCGACCTTGTCGGTAAACGATGGCAGGAAGCGTTCCGCCTCGGCCATCGCCAGCGGGCAGGTCGGGAATGACACGCAGGCCATCGAGTTTTCGCGCTGCGGCTTGACGGCGTTCATCAATCCGTGTTCCCGCGCCAGCGCCTCGATCGTCGCCTTCTGGCTTTCCGGCACGCCGGCAATAATCAGGTTCTGGTTAGCGGTAATGCGGAACTCGCCCTGGTGAATTTTTGCAATTTCCAGCAGACCGGTTTTCAGCGGACGGCCCGGATAATCCAGGATACGGCCATTTTCGATAAACAGCGTCAGGTGCCAGTTATCGTCGATACCTTTCACCCAGCCAATGCGGTCGCCGCGACCGGTGAATTCATAAGGACGGATCGGTTCAAATTTAATACCTGCGCGACGCTCCACTTCCTCTTTGAACGTCTCAACGCCCACGCGCTCAAGGGTGTATTTGGTTTTGGCATTCTTACGGTCGGTACGGTTTCCCCAGTCGCGCTGGGTCGTAACCACCGCTTCCGCGACGGCCAGCGTGTGCTCCAGCGGCAGGTAGCCAAACTCACTCGCGGTACGAGCGTAGGTTTTCTTATTCCCGTGTTCAATGGAGAGACCACCGCCCACCAGCAGGTTAAAGCCGACCAGCTTGCCGTTTTCAGCGATCGCCACGAAGTTCATGTCGTTGGCGTGCAGATCGATATCGTTCTGCGGTGGGATCACCACCGTGGTTTTGAACTTACGCGGCAGATAGGTCTGGCCGAGGATCGGTTCTTCGTCGGTGGTCGCGACTTTTTCCTGATCGAGCCAGATCTCCGCATAGGCGCGGGTGCGCGGCAGCAGATGTTCGGAGATCTTCTTCGCCCATTCGTAGGCTTCGGCATGCAGCTCGGACTCGTACGGGTTCGAGGTGCAGAGCACGTTACGGTTCATGTCGTTGGCGGTCGCCAGCGCGTCCAGGCCCACGGAATGCAGCATCTGATGCACCGGTTTGACGTTCTTCTTCAGAATGCCGTGGAACTGGAAGGTCTGACGGTTGGTCAGACGGATGCTGCCGTAAATAGTGTTTTCACCGGCAAACTTGTCGATCGCCTGCCACTGTTTCGTGGTGATCACCCCACCCGGCAGGCGGCAGCGCAGCAGCATCGCGTGGCGCGGCTCCAGCTTCTGCTCCGCGCGCTCGGCACGGATATCGCGGTCATCCTGCTGGTACATCCCGTGGAAACGGATCAGCAGGAAGTTATCGCCTTTGAAACCGCCGGTCAGACCGTCGTTCAAATCTTCGGCAATGGTGCCGCGCAGGTAGTTGCTCTCTACCTTCATGCGCTCGGCATCAGACAGTTTGCCTTCGACCACCAGTGGGCCAGGATGTTTTTCGCTCATTAGTAGACATCTCGCTGATAACGGCGCTCAACGCGCAGCTCACTTAAAAACTCGTCCGCCGTTTCGACGTCCATACCGCCGAATTCGGCAATCACTTCCAGTAACGCCTGCTCAACGTCTTTCGCCATGCGATTGGCGTCGCCGCAGACATAAATGTGGGCACCGTCATTGATCCAGCGCCACAGCTCTGCGCCCTGTTCGCGCAGTTTGTCTTGTACGTAGACTTTTTCTTTTTGGTCGCGAGACCAGGCCAGGTCGATGCGCGAGAGCACGCCCTCTTTGACATAGCGCTGCCACTCAACCTGGTAGAGGAAATCCTCGGTAAAGTGCGGGTTGCCGAAGAACAACCAGTTTTTGCCCGATGCCTCGTCCGCCGCGCGCTGCTGCATAAAGGCGCGGAACGGCGCGATGCCGGTGCCCGGGCCAATCATAATGACCGGCGTTTCCGGGTTGGCCGGCAGGCGGAAGTTATCGTTGTGCTCAATGAACACGCGCACGTCGCCTTCTTCTTCCACGCGGTCGGCCAGGAAACTCGAGGCGCCACCGGCCCGCGCGCGGCCTTCGATGTCGTAACGCACTACGCCCACGGTGACGTGCACTTCGTTTTCCACTTCTGCCTGCGAGGAGGCAATGGAGTACAGGCGCGGCGTCAGCGGGCGCAGCAGGCCGATCAGGGCGTCGGCATCCAGCTGTGCCGGAGAAAAACGCACCATATCGACAATCGGCGTGGTCGCCGCGTAATGCTGCAGCTTCGCTTTATCGCCCACCAGCGGCAGCAGCGATTCGCTGCGCGTTAAGGTGGCGTAGTTCTCAACGATATTGGCGGTATTCACCGTCAGCTCAAAATGCCACTGCAGTGCTTCGGCAAGCGGCAGCGTTTTGCCGTCCAGGGTGACGGGTTCATCGCCCTTCAGCCACAGCAACTCCACCAGCTCATTCACTAACGCAGGGTCGTTCTGATACCAGACGCCCAGCGCATCGCCCGGCTGGTAGCGCAGGCCAGAGTCGCCGAGATCTATTTCGATATGGCGAATGTCTTTTTCAGAGTCGCGACCGGTAATTTTCTGATTAACGGAGAGGCTCGCCGTCAGCGGCTCTTCTTTGGTATACGGGCTGGTGTGAATATCGTTCACTGCGCCAGCGGCGGTAACCGCCGCCTGGGCCGGGGACTCTTGCGGGACGCGCAATTTCAGCACGTCAACAATACGTGCACGCCACTCGGCCGCCGCGGGCTGGTATTCCACATCCGCATCCACGCGATCCAGCAGACGCTCTGCGCCCAGTTCCGCCAGCCTGCTGTCGAAATCTTTTCCGGACTGGCAGAAGAACTCATAGGAAGTATCGCCCAGGCCGAACACGGCAAAGGCGGTACCCTCAAGCTTAGGGGCTTTCTTCGAGAACAAGAACTTATGCAATGCTACCGCTTCTTCAGCGGGTTCACCTTCACCCTGGGTAGAGGCCACCACCACCAGCAGTTTTTCCGACGCGATTTGTTTGAATTTATACTCCCCGGCATTCACCAGGTTCACGTTCAGTTTGGCTGCCAGCAGATCATCGCGAAGCTGCTCTGCCACGCGGCGCGCGTTACCCGTCTGCGAGGCGGAAATCAGGGTAATGGCCGGGGGTTGTGCGACAGCAGCAGGCGCCGTCGCCACAGCACCAGGCTGCTGGTTCAACATTCCCCAGAAATAGCCGGAGACCCAGGCGAGCTGTGTGGGTGAAAAATCAGTGGTCGCGGCCTGAAGGCGCGCCAGTTGCTCCGGGTTTAGCGGAAGCAAGTTTGAAGGTGGGGCCTGTGTTGTCATGCGTCGTTATGTTCCAGTAGCAAAGCGGACTTTAAGCGAATAAATCCAAACTGAAGATAAGGTTAACGGCGAGGATAATAACAATTAAAGAAGGGATGGAAATAATTAATAACCAAATGAACTAACCTGTTTTAGTTATCGTTCTTAACGATAAAAGCGATTAATTAAGTTACTGATATAGAAAAATAAAAACCATAATTTGGGTCACTTTTTGCAGCCGTCACTGTAAAGGCCGTTTTAGTTAATGCTAAAAAATGTGCTTTCCGGTACTATGCGGCGGTTTTTTCCGCATTATTTGAGAGTTCATGATGTCCACCACACTGTTTAAAGATTTCATCTTCGAAGCCGCACACCATCTTCCACACGTTCCCGCCGGGCACAAATGTGGCCGTCTGCACGGGCACTCTTTCATGGTGCGTCTTGAAATCACAGGTGAAGTCGATCCGCATACCGGTTGGATCATGGATTTCGCCGAGCTGAAAGCGGCGTTCAAACCGACGTACGATCGTCTGGATCACTACTATCTGAACGATATTCCGGGCCTTGAAAACCCGACCAGCGAAGTGCTGGCAAAATGGATTTGGGATCAGGTGAAACCGCTGGTGCCGCTGCTCAGCGCGGTGATGATCAAAGAGACCTGCACTGCAGGCTGTATCTATCGCGGCGAGTGAAGCTAAGTGCCGGATGGCGACGCAAAGCGTCTTATCCGGCCTACAAAACAGACCCGGTAAGCGCTAGCGCCACCGGGCTTTTTTTTAAGCAATATTCAGGTACTTATGCGTTTGCATAGACAGACGCCAGTTACGCGCAATGCAGGTTTCGATGCACAGGCGTGTGGCATCCTCTTTCTGGCTGATGGGCTGTAGCGCAATGATGCGCTGTTTTTCATCCGTCAGCGTCGCCAGCAGTTCGTCCAGGGCTTCGATATCCCGCACGCGGCCAACCGGATGTTTAATCTCATCCGCGCGCTCCAGCGCCTGAGACAGCACGTCGTATCCGCCGCGCATGTTTACCTTCGGCGAGACCGTGACCCAGGTCGTGTGAGAGCAGCGAACTTCATGGGTGCCGCTGGTTTCGATCTGGCAGCTATAGCCGTTCTTCTCAAGCAGTTCGGTCAACGGCATTAAGTCGTGAATGCAGGGTTCACCGCCGGTGATCACCACATGGCGTGCCGTCCAGCCCTGACGGCCGATGATAGCCAGCAGATCTTCCGCGTTGCCCGCGCCCCACTTATCGCTCTCTTTGGTTTTCGCCAGAATGCTAAACAGCGACACTTCCCGATCTGCGAGTTTATCCCACGTATGTTTGGTATCACACCAGGCGCAGCCAACCGGGCATCCCTGTAAACGAATAAAAATAGCGGGAACGCCGGTAAAGTAACCCTCGCCTTGCAGGGTCTGGAACATCTCGTTAATCGGGTACTGCATAGTCAACTCTGTTAATGGGGTGAACACTAATTATCGCAGATGTTGCCCTCAAGGTCATGTGCGAGAGCTGCTTTAGCGCAGACATAAAAAAACCCGCCGAAGCGGGTTTTTATCAGAACGCAGGTTCAGGATTAAGCCTGACCTTTGATCTCTTTACGGCCGTTGTATGGTGCTTTTTCGCCCAGGGCTTCTTCGATACGAATCAGCTGGTTGTATTTAGCAACACGGTCAGAACGGCTCATCGAACCGGTTTTGATCTGGCCTACAGCGGTACCCACTGCCAGGTCAGCAATGGTCGCATCTTCAGTTTCGCCAGAACGGTGAGAGATAACAGCGGTGTAGCCAGCGTCTTTCGCCATTTTGATCGCAGCCAGAGTTTCGGTCAGAGAACCGATCTGGTTGAATTTGATCAGGATGGAGTTAACGATGCCTTTCTCGATGCCTTCTTTCAGGATCTTGGTGTTGGTTACGAACAGGTCGTCACCAACCAGCTGGATTTTGTCGCCCAGTACTTTGGTCTGGTATGCGAAACCATCCCAGTCAGACTCGTCCAGACCGTCTTCGATAGAAACGATTGGGTACTGTTTGGTCAGGTCTTCCAGGAAATGAGTGAACTCTTCGGAGGTGAACGCTTTGTTGCCTTCGCCAGCCAGAACGTATTTACCGTCTTTGTAGAATTCAGATGCTGCACAGTCCATCGCCAGGGTGATGTCTTTGCCCAGCTCGTAACCTGCTGCTTTTACCGCTTCAGCGATAACAGCCAGTGCTTCTGCGTTAGAACCCAGGTTTGGCGCGTAGCCACCTTCGTCACCTACAGCCGTGTTCATACCTTTAGCTTTCAGAACTTTCGCCAGGTTGTGGAACACTTCAGAACCCATACGTACCGCTTCTTTCAGGGTTTTCGCGCCAACTGGCTGAATCATGAATTCCTGAATATCAACGTTGTTGTCTGCGTGCTCACCACCGTTGATGATGTTCATCATTGGTACAGGCATGGAGTATTTGCCTGGGGTGCCGTTCAGTTCAGCGATGTGCTCGAACAGTGGCTGACCTTTAGCCGCAGCTGCCGCTTTGGCGTTAGCCAGAGACACGGCCAGGATTGCGTTCGCACCGAAGTTAGATTTGTTTTCAGTACCGTCCAGATCGATCATGATCTTGTCGATGCCAGCCTGGTCTTTGGCATCTTTGCCAAGGATTGCCTGAGCAATAGGGCCGTTTACAGCGCCAACAGCTTTCAGGACGCCTTTGCCCATGAAGCGGGATTTGTCGCCATCGCGCAGTTCCAGCGCTTCGCGGGAACCCGTAGAAGCACCTGATGGAGCAGCTGCCATACCGACGAAACCACCTTCCAGATGAACTTCAGCTTCAACGGTCGGGTTACCACGGGAGTCGATGATTTCACGACCGATGACTTTAACGATTTTGGACATTAGATTTTCCTCAGTACAAGTTAAACTAAAACTCCAGACAAACAACGCGTACCAAAGGTACGCGTTGCCGTTCTAACTTTTTTTACTTCGCCTGACGCTTCTGGTAATCGCTAGCGGCTTTCACGAAGCCTGCAAACAGCGGATGCCCGTCACGCGGCGTTGAAGTAAATTCCGGGTGGAATTGGCAGGCAACGAACCACGGATGGTTTGGCACCTCGATGATCTCGACTAACTGATCGTCCCCGGAGCGGCCCGCAACGCGCAGGCCCGCAGCTTCAATCTGTTTCAACAACATGTTGTTGACTTCATAGCGGTGACGATGGCGCTCGGTAATGGTCGGTTCACCATACAGCTTGCGAACCACGCTATCGTCGGACAGCTGGCAGGCCTGTGCGCCAAGACGCATAGTGCCACCCAGATCGCTCTTCTCGGTACGGACTTCGACGTTACCTTCTTCGTCACGCCATTCAGTGATAAGCGCCACGACAGGGTACTTACAGTCTGGCACAAATTCCGTAGAGTTCGCGTTTTCCATCCCCGCGACGTTGCGCGCAAATTCAATCAGCGCAACCTGCATACCCAGGCAAATGCCGAGGTAAGGAATATTGTTTTCACGCGCATAGCGCGCGGTGGCGATCTTGCCTTCTACACCGCGGTAGCCGAAGCCGCCAGGGATCAGAATCGCATCCAGATCTTTCAGGATTTCGACGCCACGCGTTTCAACATCCTGCGAATCAATCAGCTTGATGTTCACAGAAACGCGGTTCTTCAGACCACCGTGTTTCAGCGCTTCGATAACTGACTTATAGGCATCTGGCAGTTCAATGTACTTACCTACCATGCCGATAGTCACTTCGCCTGCCGGGTTCGCTTCTTCATAAATAACCTGTTCCCATTCAGACAGGTTAGCTTCCGGACAGTTCAAGCTGAATCGTTTACAAATATAATCGTCCAGGCCCTGTGATTTCAACAGGCCCGGGATTTTATAAATGGAATCGACGTCTTTCATTGAAATAACGGCTTTTTCCGGCACGTTACAGAACAATGCAATTTTCGCACGTTCGTTCGCTGGCACCGCGCGATCGGAGCGGCACACCAGGATATCTGGCTGAATACCAATAGAAAGCAGTTCTTTTACCGAGTGTTGCGTCGGTTTGGTTTTCACTTCACCTGCGGCTGCCATGTAAGGCACCAGCGTCAGGTGCATGAACAGCGCGTGCTCACGACCAATATCCACCGCCAGCTGGCGAATCGCTTCCAGGAACGGCAGGGATTCGATATCGCCTACGGTACCGCCGATTTCAACCAGCACCACGTCATGGCCTTCGCCACCGGCGACAATGCGCTCTTTGATGGCATTGGTAATGTGCGGGATAACCTGAACGGTCGCGCCCAGATAGTCGCCACGGCGCTCTTTACGCAGAACGTCAGAGTAGATGCGGCCAGTCGTGAAGTTGTTACGACGGGTCATTTTGGTGCGGATGAAACGCTCGTAGTGGCCAAGATCCAGATCGGTTTCAGCGCCGTCTTCAGTAACGAACACTTCCCCGTGTTGGATTGGACTCATGGTGCCCGGATCGACGTTGATGTACGGATCCAGTTTCATCATGGTCACATTGAGGCCACGGGCTTCAAGAATGGCTGCGAGGGAGGCTGCGGCAATGCCTTTACCCAGAGAGGATACGACCCCGCCGGTCACAAAAATATAGTTCGTTGTCATGCTGAACCTGAGAAGTTAGGGTGAAACGATGGAATAACCAGGACGGGAAAGTAGTATACCCGAACACGGCGAGCGCCACAAACATTCATTCTCCGTCTCCATTCCAGGCCATGACAAACATAAGGTGTGAGAAAATAGCCCCTTTTGGGTAAATGTTTTTGACGCAAATCAAGCGCTTGTCATTTAAAAAATCACACAAATTGCGCTTGATCGCAAAATACCGTTAGAGATCAGATTCCTGGCGTTTTACTTCCTGCCACACCTCTTCCATCACATCAAGGTCAATCCCGGTCATTTCCAGGCCGCGCGAGGCCACAATGCGTTCGACTTCACGAAAGCGTCGTTCAAACTTTATGTTGGCTTTTTGCAGCGCGGTTTCCGCTTTTACCCCCAGGTGGCGTGAAAGATTGACGGTGGCAAACAGCAGATCGCCCATCTCCTCCTCGAGTTTCGCCTCATCCACCACGGCCTGCTGCGCTTCGTGCATCACTTCATCAATTTCTTCATGCACTTTATCCAGCACCGGGCCGAGAGAGGTCCAGTCAAAGCCAACGGCAGAACAGCGTTTCTGAATTTTATGGGCGCGCATCAGCGCGGGCAGGTTCAGCGGGATGTCGTCCAGCGCAGAGTGTTGGGATTTTTCCGCGCGTTCGGCGCTTTTGATCGCTTCCCAGCGCGCCAGCACTTCCGTGCTGTTGCCCGCGGTGGCATCGCCAAAAATGTGCGGATGACGGCGCTCCAGCTTGTCGCTGATGGCCGCGCAGATATCGTCAAAGTTAAAACGCCCCTCTTCCTGCGCCATCTGGGCGTAGAACACCACCTGGAACAGCAGATCGCCCAGCTCGCCGCGCAGGTCGTCAAAATCCTCGCGAGAAATGGCGTCCAGCACTTCGTAGGTCTCTTCAAGCGTGTACGGGGCGATGGTCGCGTATGTCTGCTCTTTGTCCCACGGGCAGCCGTTTTCCGGGTCGCGCAGGCGTTTCATGATGCCGAGCAGGCGGTCGATTTGCGTCATAGTCTTTTCCATTAAAAAACAAGCCGGGTGGCGGCGAAGCCTTGCCCGGCCTGCAGAAGAGTGTGTTTAACCGCCGTGAAGACGACGGGCGTCAATCACATCCGGCACCTGGTTCAGTTTGCCGAGCACGCGGCCCAGCACCTGCAGGTTGTAGATTTCGATAGTCATATCGATAGTGGCAAGCTGCTCGCGGGTATCACTGCGGCTGGCAACGCCCAGCACGTTCACCTTCTCGTTGGCGAGAATGGTGGTGATATCGCGCAGCAGGCCGCTGCGGTCGTTTGCGGTGACACGAACCACCAGCGAATACCCGGCGGAGTAGCTTTCGCCCCAGACGGCCTCCACGATGCGCTCCGGCGCGTGCGATTGCAGCTCGGCGAGCTGGTCGCAGTCGGAGCGGTGGATAGAGATCCCACGCCCCTGGGTGATAAAACCGACGATATCGTCGCCAGGGATCGGCTGACAGCAGCGGGCAATGTGGTGCATCAGGTTACCTACCCCTTCAACCACCACCCGGCCATTGTCTTTGCTGCGCTGCTGCGGGGCGTAGGTTTTCTGCTGAAGCTGCTTGAGCGCCGCCGCGTCCTGCTCTTCCGCACTCGGCTTGTTGAACTGCGCCTGCAGGAAGTTGACCATCTGGTTGAGACGGATATCCCCGCCGCCAATCGCCGCCAGCAGCTCGTCAAGCTCGTTAAAGTTGTAGCGCGGCAGCAGGAATTTCTCCGCCTCTTTCAGGCTGATGCCGATATGTTCCAGCTCGTCGTCCAGGATCTGGCGACCGGCAAGAATGTTTTTGTCACGATCCTGCTTGCGGAACCAGGCGTGAATTTTAGACCGTCCACGGCTGGTGGTGACATAGCCCAGGTTCGGGTTAAGCCAGTCCCGGCTCGGGTTCGGCTGCTTCTGGGTGATGATTTCGATCTGGTCACCCATCTGCAGCTGATAGGTGAACGGCACAATGCGCCCGCCGATTTTCGCGCCGATGCAGCGGTGCCCCACATCGCTGTGAATGTGATAGGCAAAGTCGAGCGGCGTAGAGCCCGCCGGCAGATCGACAACGTCGCCTTTCGGCGTAAAGACGTACACCCGGTCGTCAAAGACCTGGCTGCGTACTTCGTCGAGCATTTCACCGGAATCGGCCATCTCTTCCTGCCACGCAATCAGCTTGCGCAGCCAGGCGATGCGGTCTTCATGGCCGGAGCGCGCTCCGCCAGAGGTGCCCTCTTTGTACTTCCAGTGCGCGGCCACGCCCAGTTCGGCTTCTTCGTGCATCTGTTTGGTACGGATCTGGATTTCAACCGTCTTGCCGCCCGGGCCAAGCACCACGGTATGAATGGACTGATAGCCGTTCGGTTTCGGGTTGGCGACGTAGTCATCAAACTCGTCCGGCAGATGGCGGAAGTGAGTATGCACTATCCCCAGAGCGGCATAGCAGTCCTGCAGGCGCTCCGCCACGATCCGCACGGCGCGCACGTCAAACAACTCGTCAAAGGCGAGATGTTTTTTCTGCATTTTGCGCCAGATACTGTAGATGTGTTTCGGACGGCCATACACTTCAGCCCGCACGTTCTCTTCTTTCATCGACTTGCGTAAGCCGCCGACAAACTCTTCGATGTAGTGCTCGCGGTCGATACGGCGCTCATGCAGCAGTTTCGCAATGCGCTTGTACTCCGCCGGGTGCAGATAGCGGAAGCAGTAATCTTCCAGCTCCCACTTCAGCTGGCCGATACCCAGGCGGTTGGCCAGCGGCGCATAAATATTGGTGCACTCCTTCGCGGCGAGCACGCGCTCGTCTTCCGGGGCATCTTTCACCTCGCGCAGGTGGGCAATCCGCTCCGCCAGCTTAATCACCACGCAGCGGAAATCATCCACCATCGCCAGCAGCATTCTACGCACGTTATCGACTTGATCCGACGAGACTGAATCGGTTTGCGCCGCTTTAAGCTGGCGAATGGCCGCCATATCCCGCACGCCGTGAATCAACGACACCACGGGTTTTCCGACGCTTTCAACCAGCACGTCTTCACTGACCACGTCCGCGTCTGCCAGCGGGAACAGAAGCGCTGCCTGCAGCGTTTCGATATCCATGTTCAGCATGGACAGAATTTCGACCATTTCGATGCCGCGCCACAGCAGGAGTTCGGCGTCAGGGTGCCCTGTGGTGGTGCGAAGACAATAGGCCCAGGTTTCGGTTAAGCGTTCACACGACTGCTGGCTGGAAATTCCCAGACTTGCGATCCATTTCTGTGGGTCAAACTCACCAGCTTTATTAAGATGTGCACTTCTTACCGCAACCATCGTCCTCTCCTTTAGGGACCAGGGCCTGTCGAAGTCGACAAGCCAAACTCATTAGATGTGCTCAAACAACACGATCGATTCCAGATGACCAGTGTGCGGGAACATGTCCAGCATTGCCAGACGCTGAATCTGGTAACCCCCGCTCACTAATGCTTCGCTGTCTCTGGCAAGCGTTGCCGGATTACAGGAAACATAGACCACACGCTTTGGCGCGAGTTTAATAATATGTTGCATGACTCCCGGCGCACCGGCGCGGGCCGGGTCGAGCAGGATCTTGTCAAAGCCCTGTCTTGCCCAGGGTTGTTGCGTGACATCATCCTCAAGATTTTGATGAAAGAATGTCACATTTTGCAACCCGTTCTCTCGGGCATTTTCCTGGCCTTTCGCCACCAGCGCCTCTACGCCCTCCACGCCAACCACGCTGGCAGCTTTCTGCGCCAGCGGCAGGGTGAAGTTCCCCATTCCGCAGAACAGGTCGAGCACGCGGTCGCTCTGTTGCACGTCCAGCCAGGCCAGTGCGGTAGCGATCATCTGCTGATTCACCCCGTCATTCACCTGGATGAAATCCCGTGGGCTGAACGTTAAGCGTAGCCCGTTTGAGGCGTACCAGGAGGCCTCTCCCGTAACCTGCTCCAGTATCTCGCTTTGCGGCGCAAGGAACAGGGCGAGATCCTGTGAATGCGAAAAGCGTTCCAGTTTTTCACGATCTTTTTTCGACAGCGCAGCGGTATGGCGAAGCACCATCAGCGGACCGTTGTTCGCCAGCACCAGTTCGATATGTCCCAGATGACGTACGCCGTCTAGCGTAGCGAGACAAGCGTGCACGTCCGGGAGCAATGCCTCAAGACGGGGCACCAAAATGGGGCATTGCCTGATATCCACGATATCGCTGGAGGCCGCTTTACGAAAACCCATCTCCAGACGTGCTGTTTTGGGCTGGTAGCTGAGGCTCAGACGGGCACGACGGCGGTAGCCCCAGGGCTGGTCGGCGATAATCTCGTCAACATCGTGTTTGATAAGGCGCGCCAGCGCGCGGCTTTTGCTCTCCTGCTGAAGGGCAACGCTCGCATGCTGCTGCTGACAGCCACCGCAGACGCCAAAGTACGGGCAACGTGGTGCGCGGCGTTCAGGGCTATCATTCAAACGGCGTTTCACCTGCCCACGGGCATACTGGCGCTTATCTTCCGTCAGGGTGATTTCTGCTCGTTCCGATGGCAGCAAACCTGCTATAAACAGAGCCTTGCCATTGTGCCGTGCAACACCCTGACCGAAGGGATCAAGTTCGGTGGCTTCAACAGTTATGATCTGACGCGTCGTCACGCGTCGCTTTGCAGAGTAGAATTGCGCCATTGCCGAGATTTTTCTCAAATAAACATAATTGTCCTAATTGTCCCATAACGGAACGCCATGACCAACTACAGCCTGCGTGCGCGCATGATGATTTTGATCCTCGCCCCGACCGTTCTCATCGGTTTGCTGCTGAGCATCTTCTTTGTCGTCCACCGCTATAACGATTTACAGCGGCAGCTGGAAGATGCGGGAGCGAGCATCATTGAGCCGCTCGCCGTCTCCAGCGAGTATGGGATGAACCTGCAAAACCGTGAATCCATCGGCCAGCTCATCAGCGTGCTGCATCGCCGCCACTCCGAGATCGTGCGCGCCATATCCGTGTATGACGAGCACAACCGTCTGTTCGTCACGTCGAATTTTCATCTCGATCCTGCCGAGCTGAAAATCCCGGACGGTTCTCCCTTCCCCCGCCATCTCACCGTGCTCCGGCGGGGCGATATTATGATCCTGCGCACGCCCATTATCTCAGAGAGCTATTCGCCGGATGAATCAGCCCTGTCTGACGCCAAGTCCAGCAGCAATATGCTGGGATACGTGGCGCTGGAGCTTGATCTGAAATCGGTCCGGCTGCAGCAGTACAAAGAGATTTTTATCTCGGGCCTGATGATGCTGTTCTGCATTGGCATCGCCCTGATTTTTGGCTGGCGGCTGATGCGCGACGTCACGGGGCCTATCCGCAACATGGTCAACACCGTTGACCGCATTCGCCGCGGCCAGCTCGACAGCCGCGTGGAAGGCTTTATGTTGGGCGAGCTGGATATGCTCAAAAACGGCATTAACTCAATGGCGATGTCGCTGGCGGCCTATCACGAAGAGATGCAGCATAACGTCGACCAGGCGACCTCCGATTTGCGCGAGACACTGGAGCAGATGGAGATCCAGAACGTTGAGCTGGATCTCGCCAAAAAGCGCGCCCAGGAAGCGGCGCGTATCAAGTCTGAGTTCCTTGCCAATATGTCGCACGAGCTGCGTACTCCGCTCAATGGCGTGATCGGCTTTACCCGCCTGACGCTTAAAAGCGAGCTGAACCCCACTCAGCGCGATCACCTGCACACCATCGAACGGTCGGCCAATAACCTGCTGACCATCATCAACGACGTGCTGGACTTCTCGAAGCTGGAAGCCGGGAAGCTGATCCTTGAGAGCATTCCTTTCCCGCTGCGCAGCACGTTGGATGAAGTGGTGACGCTGCTTGCCCATTCATCGCACGATAAAGGGCTGGAGCTGACGCTCAACATCAAGAACGACGTGCCGGACAACGTGATTGGCGACCCGCTGCGTCTGCAGCAGGTCATCACCAACCTGGTGGGAAACGCCATTAAGTTTACCGAAAGCGGCAACATCGACATTCTGGTCGAGAAGCGGGCGCTGAGTAACAACAAAGTGCAGATTGAGGTGCAGATCCGTGACACCGGCATCGGCATTCCGGAGCGCGATCAGTCGCGCCTGTTCCAGGCGTTCCGCCAGGCGGATGCGAGTATTTCCCGCCGTCATGGCGGCACCGGGCTGGGGCTGGTCATCACTCAAAAACTGGTCAAAGAGATGGGAGGAGATATCTCCTTCCACAGCCAGCCGAATAAAGGCTCCACTTTCTGGTTCCACATTAACCTTGACCTGAACCCTAACGTGCTGACGGACGGCCCGATCACCGACTGCCTGAAAGGGATGCGTCTGGCCTACGTTGAGCCAAACGCGGCAGCCGCCCAGTGTACGCTGGACGTGCTAAGCACCACGCCGCTGGAGGTGATTTACAGCCCGACCTTCTCCGCGCTCGCCGTTGAACATTACGATATTTTGCTGATGGGTATTCCTGTCACCTTTACCGGTGAGTTGACCATGCAGCAGGAGCGCCTGGCAAAAGCCGCGGCGATGACCGACTACCTGCTGCTGGCGCTGCCCTGCCACGCGCAAATCAACGCGGAAGAGCTTAAAAACGACGGGGCCGCCGCCTGCCTTCTGAAACCGCTCACCGCAACACGTCTGCTGCCTGCGTTAACGGAATATTGTCGCCTGAGCAACCAGCCCCTGCCGCTGGTTAACGACGAACACAAATTGCCGATGACCGTGATGGCAGTGGACGACAACCCGGCAAACCTGAAGCTGATTGGCGTGCTGCTGGAAGATCAGGTGCAGCACGTTGAACTGTGCGACAGCGGCGCACAGGCGGTTGAACAGGCTAAACAGATGCAGTTCGATCTGATCCTGATGGACATTCAGATGCCGGGCATGGACGGCATTCGCGCCTGCGAACTGATCCGCCAGCTTCCACACCAGCAGCAGACGCCGGTCATTGCCGTCACCGCTCATGCGATGGCCGGGCAGAAAGAGAAACTCCTCAGCGCCGGGATGAATGACTATCTGGCAAAACCGATCGACGAAGAGAAGCTGCACAGCCTGCTGCTGCGCTATAAGCCCGGGCATATCGGCGGAACCTATACGTTTTCAGCCGAGCCCGCAGAGATTAGCGTCAATCAAAACGCGACCTTCGACTGGCAGCTGGCGCTGCGACAGGCGGCGGGTAAACCGGATCTGGCCCGCGAGATGCTGCAGATGCTGGTCGCCTTCCTGCCGGAAATTCGCAATAAAGTGGAAGAACAGCTGGTTGGCGAAAATCCTGACGGCCTGCTTGAGGCTATTCACAAGCTGCACGGGAGCTGCGGCTACAGCGGCGTACCGAGGCTGAAAAACCTGTGCCAGCTGCTGGAGCAGCAACTGCGGGCAGGTACGCCAGAATCGGAGCTTGAGCCAGAGTTCCTGGAACTACTGGATGAGATGGATAACGTCACGCGGGAAGCGATGAAGCTGTTGGGGAACTGAGGTAAAAGCCCGGTGGCGCTACGCTTACCGGGCCAACAGGTGCACGAACGTAGGCCGGGTAAGGCAAAGCCGCCACCCGGCAATCACAGCTAAAATGCCTGCCCCACTTTCAGTACCGCCGCGATGTTTCTGGCGGCCATCCTGACGTTCTCGCTGGCGTTTTCCAGCGCATCTTCCAGCGAGCAAATGGTGTAAATCACGCTGAATACCGCGTCGATACCGTGATCGTGCACCACACCGACGTCCGCTGTCAGGCTGCCGGCGATCCCGATAACCGGTTTGTTATAGCGTTTCGCGACCCTGGCTACCCCAACGGGCACTTTACCGTGTATAGTCTGGCTGTCGATTCGCCCTTCGCCGGTAATCACCAGATCCGCGTCCGCTACCTGTTCATCCAGGTGCAGCGCGTCGGTGACGATTTCAATTCCCTGACGAAGCTGGGCACCGCAGAAGGCGTAAAGCGCAGCGCCCATTCCCCCTGCCGCACCGCCACCCGCAAGGTGCAGCACGTCGATGTCTAAATCCCTGGCGATGACCTGCGCGTAATGCTCCAGCGCGTTATCCAGGGTGACGATCATTTCCGGCGTAGCCCCTTTCTGCGGGCCAAAGATCGCGGATGCGCCCTCTTCGCCGGTCAGCGGATTGGTGACATCGCAGGCCACCTCGATCCGGCAATCCGCCAGGCGGCGATCGAGCTCACTCACGTCGATGCGCGCCAGGTTAGCCAGCTCACCGCCACCCTGTCCGACAGGTTGCCCGTGGGCGTCCAGCAGTTTTGCGCCCAGCGCCTGCACCATGCCCGCGCCACCGTCGTTGGTCGCACTGCCGCCAATGCCGATAATAATATGCTTAACGCCCGCATCCAGCGCGTGGCGGATGAGTTCGCCCGTGCCCCACGACGTGGTGATCAGCGGGTTGCGCTTAGACGGTGCGACACGTTCCAGCCCGCTCGCCGCCGCCATTTCGATAAACGCGCTCTGCTCGTCGCCGGACAGGCCGTAAAATCCGTCTACCCGTTCACCCAGCGGCCCCGTTACGTCTACAGGGACAATGCGCCCTCCAGTGGCGGCGACCATGGCTTCAACGGTGCCTTCGCCGCCGTCCGCCACCGGGAGTTTGACGTATTCAGCCGTCGGGAAAATGTCGCGAAAACCGTTTTCTATCGCTGTCGCTACCTCAAGAGCGCTCAAACTTTCCTTGTAGGAGTCCGGTGCGATAACAATTTTCATAAGCCGTCCTTACGCATGTTAGTTACGTTAAGCATATACCACCTAAGAGACCGCTTATGGGAGCGGTCCCAGTTGGTTTATCGTACCATGCACGGGCGCTTATTGTCGAATGTCCAGTTCGGGATCAGGTACTGCATCGCGGTGGCATCATCGCGCGCGCCGAGGCCGTGCTGGAGATACAGTTCATGGGCTTTCATAACGCGATCCATGTCCAGCTCGACCCCCAGGCCCGGCGTGGCAGGAACCTGCACCATCCCGCCCTTAATTTCAAACGGCTGCTTAGTCAGACGCTGGTTGCCTTCCTGCCAGATCCAGTGGGTATCGATGGCGGTGATCTTGCCAGGCGCAGCAGCCGCAACATGGGTGAACATCGCCAGCGAGACATCGAAGTGGTTATTGGAGTGTGAGCCCCAGGTCAGGCCGAACTCATGGCACATCTGCGCCACGCGAACCGATCCCTGCATCGTCCAGAAATGGGGGTCAGCCAGCGGGATATCGACAGACTGCAGCGACAGGGTATGCCCCATCTGGCGCCAGTCGGTGGCAATCATGTTGGTTGCGGTCGGCAGGCCTGTGGCGCGGCGGAATTCCGCCATCACTTCCCGGCCAGAGAACCCCTGTTCCGCACCGCACGGATCTTCTGCATAGGCCAGAACGCCCTTCAGCTGTTTGCCGATGTTGATGGCTTCTTCCAGAGACCAGGCACCGTTCGGATCCAGGGTGACGCGTGCCTGTGGAAAACGTTTAGCCAGCGCCGAAATGGCCTCGGCTTCTTCTTCACCAGCCAGCACGCCGCCCTTCAGCTTGAAGTCGTTGAAACCATATTTTTCGTACGCGGCCTCAGCCAGGCGCACCACCGCATCCGGGGTCATCGCCTCTTCATGACGAACGCGATACCAGTCGCAGGTTTCGTCCGGCTGGCTCTGATACGCCAGCGGCGTCAGCTTGCGGTTGCCGACGAAGAACAGATAGCCCAGCATTTCCACTTCGCTGCGCTGCTGCCCGTCGCCCAGCAGAGAGGCGACGTTCACGCCCAGGTGCTGGCCCAGCAGATCCAGCATTGCGGCTTCGATACCGGTTACAACGTGAATGGTGGTGCGCAGGTCAAAGGTTTGTAGCCCGCGCCCGCCCGCATCGCGGTCAGCAAAGGCGTTACGCACCGCGTTCAGAACGTTTTTATATTCGCCCAGCGTTTTACCCACCACCAGCGGAATGGCATCCTCCAGCGTTTTGCGGATCTTCTCGCCGCCGGGGATTTCGCCCACGCCGGTATGCCCGGCGTTATCCTTCACGATCACGATGTTGCGGGTAAAGAATGGCGCGTGTGCGCCGCTCAGGTTCATCAGCATGCTGTCATGGCCCGCAACCGGAATGATCTGCATGGAAGTGACTACAGGGGTAGAAAATATGCTCATCGTTCAATCCTTTATCAGTGACGTCCAAATACCGGGCGCTTGCGGTCAAATGTCCAGCCGGGGATCAGGTACTGCATCGGGCCTGCGTCGTTGCGCGCGCCGCCCGGCAGTTTTTTATACGCCTCATGCGCTTTGTGGATCTGATCCCAGTCAAGCTCGACGCCCAAACCTGGCGCATCCGGTACGGTAATGTTGCCATTTTTGATTTCCAGCGGATTTTTGGTCAGGCGGGCTTCCCCTTCCTGCCAAATCCAGTGGGTATCAATCGCGGTCGGGTTACCCGGTGCCGCTGCGCCAACGTGGGTGAACATCGCCAGCGAAATATCGAAATGGTTATTGGAGTGGCAGCCCCAGGTCAGGCCCCAGTCGTCGCAAAGCTGCGCCACGCGGACCGCACCAGAGAGCGTCCAGAAGTGCGGGTCGGCTAAGGGGATATCGACCGCATTGAGCATCACTGCGTGGCCCATTTCGCGCCAGTTGGTGGCAATCATGTTGGTGGCGACCGGCAGCCCGGTAGCGCGGCGGAACTCCGCCATCACTTCGCGCCCGGAGAAGCCCTGCTCGGCACCACAAGGGTCTTCTGCGTAGGTCAGCACATCACCCAGCCCTTTACACAGGGCGATGGCCTCATCCAGCAGCCATGCCCCGTTCGGATCAACGGTGATACGCGCATCCGGGAAGCGTTTCTTCAGCGCGCGGGCGGTGTCAATTTCCTGCTCACCGGGCAATACCCCGCCCTTCAGCTTGAAATCTTTAAACCCGTAGCGATCCTGCGCCGCTTCGGCCAGGCGGACCACCGCCTCGCTGGAGAGCGCCTCCTGGTGGCGCAGGTGATACCATTCATGGCTGCCCGGCGAACGCGACAGATAAGGCAGGTCGGTTTTTTCACGATCGCCGATGTAAAACAGGTAACCGAGCACCGTCACCGCGTCGCGCTGTTTGCCCGGCCCTAACAGTTCGCAGACCGGCACGTTCAGCGCTTTGCCCAGCAGATCGAGCAGGGCCGCTTCCAGCGCGGCCACCGCGTTAACGCGCAGCTCAAAGGTCCAGGCCCCCTTGCCGAAGGTGTCGAAATCCGCCGACTGGTTGCCCTTGTGCACCCGCTGAACCACGTTGTTCAGACGAGCCACTTCATGACCAACAACCTGCGGGATGGCATCGACCAGCGTCTGGTAAATGACCTCGCCTCCCGGCGCTTCACCGACGCCCGTATTCCCGGCGCTATCGGTGAGCACCACGATGTTGCGGGTGAACCAGGCGTTATGCGCGCCGCCGATATTGAGCAGCATACTGTCCTGCCCGGCCACCGGAATGACCTTCATCTCAGTAACGACAGGGGTTGATTGGGTTGTCATCATCCACGCTCCGCAACAGGTTTCAGTTCAACACGTTTGATATCCCCTACCAGCACCAGATAGCTCAGTACTGCGACCAGGGCATGCACGCCAACGTAAATCAGCGCGCCGTTAAATGAGCCGGTCGTGCCGACGATGTAGCCGATGGCGATTGGGGTGACGATCCCGGAAATGTTGCCGAACATATTGAACAGGCCACCGCTCAGGCCGCTGATCTCTTTCGGCGCGGTATCTGCCATCACCGCCCAGCCCAGCGCGCCAATCCCTTTGCCGAAGAAGGCCATCGCCATAAAGCCGATAATCATCCACTCTGCGCTGACGTAGTTACAGAACACCATGGTCATGGAGAGCAGCATACCGAGCACAATCGGCGTTTTACGGGCGATATTCAGCGAGCCGGTGCGGCGCATCAGCCAGTCGGAAATCACGCCGCCCAGCACACCACCGACGAATCCGCAGATCGCCGGAACCGAGGCGACAAACCCCGCTTTGAGGATCGACATGCCGCGAGCCTGCACAAGATAAACCGGGAACCAGGTGATGAAGAAGTACGTCAGGGCGTTAATGCAGTATTGGCCAAGATAGATCCCGATCATCATGCGCGATCCGACAAGCTGTTTGATCTGCGCCCACTTCTGGCTGAACGGTACTTTTGCCTTTTCGGATTTCTGATCCATGTTGATCAGCGCCCCGCCTTCCGCAATGTACTCCAGCTCCTTCTTGTTCACGCCCGGATGCTGGTTCGGTTCGTGGATAACCTTCAGCCAGATAAAGCTGATGACGATCCCCAGCCCGCCCATGAAGAAGAAGACGTGTGACCAACCTACCTCATGCGTCAGCCAGCCCATGATCGGCGCGAAGATCACCGTGGCGAAGTATTGGGCCGAGTTAAAGATCGCCACCGCCGTGCCCCTCTCCTGCGCCGGGAACCAGGCCGCCACAATTCGGCTGTTGCCGGGGAAGGAAGGCGCTTCCGCGAGCCCCACCAGGAAGCGCAGGGTAAAGAGCGCAACGATAATGCCAAAGCCGCTAAAGATATCGACGAAGCCCTGCAGCAGGGTAAACATCGACCAAATAAAAATGGACCAGAAGTAAACGCGTTTGGAGCCAAAACGGTCGAGCAACCAGCCGCCAGGGATTTGGCCGATCACATAGGCCCATGAAAATGCCGAGAAGACGTAACCCATGCCGACCGGATCAAGCCCGATATCTTTTGCCATTTCGGAACCGGCAATCGACAGCGTGGCGCGGTCGCCGTAGTTGAAGGATGTGACGATAAACAGCATCACCACTATCCAGTAGCGAGCGTTGGTGCGCTTTTCAGCGCCGCTCGCGGCCTGGCTTAATGTACTCATAGTTGCACTCCTGAATCATGGCTTGCGCCAGTTCATTCTGTACAGCACCTGTAGGGTAATCAGAATGAGAGGTTAGTGTTGGGCAGTTTTGGTACGGCTCAGCGCCGTTTTATAGTGAAGCACTGCCTTTTCTGGTAACTGACGGGAAAAGTATATGAAGGAGTGACGCGCTTCCTCACCGTGCATCGACACAACATTCAACGGGGAGGAAGACGTGGTTTGGGGCATAAGCCCAAAGCAGTTGAAGATACTTCACGGAATTGCGGTTTTAATGCGGCTTTATGGCCGGGTGGCGGCTTCGCCTGACCCGGCCAGTAAACCCTGCCGCCGGGCAGAGATTAGCTAAGAAGTGTGGCCCAGTGCTCAACCCACGGGTTTGATTCGCTTTCTGGCTCCGGGTGTTCACCCGCATCAATCAGCAGCATCTCACCGACGCGCTGGGCGCTCTGTTCCTGCAGGAGCGCATCGAACTGTTTACCGCCGCCGCAGAAATTGGCGTACGAACTGTCACCCAGAGCAATGATGCCGTAGTGGACGTCGGGCTGATAACCAAGCCGATCTTTAATGCCCTGGTAAAGCGGAGCGATGCTGTCCGGCAGATCGCCCTGCCCGGTTGTCGACGTCACGACGAGGATGTATTTATCCTGGTACTTCTTCCAGTCGTCCAGCTCAGGATCTTCGTACACCGTGGCCTTATGGCCCTGATTCACAAGGATTGCCTCTGCCTCTTCTGCTACCAGCAGCGAGTTGCCGTACATTGTGCCGACAAAAATGCCTACTTCAGCCATGCGTTGTTCCCTTGATTAATGCGCCTGCTGTTCATCCTGAACGTTGCCTGCCGCAAACTCAACCCTTTCATTTTCGGGGAGTTGTCCCCGCCAGCCAAACTGTGACAGCGCCTGCATCCAGACATCGTCCAGCCCCGCGCGGATGCTCAGCGGTTCACCGGTGAACGGGTGCGTCAGGCTCAATTCGCTGGCGTGCAGCATCAAACGGTGACAGCCAAAATGTTCGGCCGCACTGCGGTTCTGACGCAGATCGCCGTGCTTGCTGTCGCCGATAATAGGGTGGCGAAGATGCGCAAGGTGGCGGCGCAGCTGGTGTTTACGCCCGGTTTTAGGCAAAAGCTCCACCAGGCTGTAGCGCGTGGTGGGAAATTTGCTGGTGGCGACCGGCATTTCCGTGGTCGCCATTGCGCGATAATCGGTCACCGCAGGCTGCGGGTCTTTATCGTCGCGGGCAAATTTATCGGCTATTTTATCCAGCTCTTCAACCAGCGGATAATCCAGCGTGCCGGATTCCGTCAGCCAGCCGCGCACGATGGCGTGATAGCGCTTCTGCATCTGGTGCTGCTCAAACTGTTGGGAGAGCAAACGCCCTGCCTCGCTGGATAACCCCATCAGCAGTACGCCAGAGGTCGGCCTGTCCAGACGGTGTGCGGTAAAAACATGCTGACCAATCTGGTCGCGCACGGTCTGCATCACGACGACCTTTTCGTCGCGATCCAGCCAGCTTCGGTGCACCAGCCAGCCTGACGGTTTATTCACTGCCACCAGCCACTCATCCTGATAGAGGATTTCAAGGGTCATGCATCGTCACCGGCAAACAGCGCATCGAGACGAGCCAGCTCGGCCAGCATGACGTCGCGGGCTGGATGGCTGGCCTCAAGCGCCATTTCATAATAGGGAGAAACCACAAATGCCTGCGGCAGCGGATGCCCGCCGTCCAGCAGCGCATGCATGCGGGGGATCAGCACCCACTGCAGCCACTCAAAGGGTTCCAGCGTATCGAGACAGAAAGGTTGTGTACTCGCGAATGCCTCTGGCTGAGGCGCGCTTGCCTGCCACAGCTGATGCTGGCGCAAAAGGGCTTCAATGGTGTGCAGCTGAGCACGAACGCTATCGTGATGCGTCATAAGAACCTCAACGTAAATACGGAACGGCGCGCAGCATAGCATTGCGGGAAGGAGAAATAAAAAAAGGGAGCACTGTATAAACAGTGCTCCCGGTTCGTTCCGCAGCATTCCAGCTACAATTCGTGCTCCCTGCTCATCCGTGACAACTTTTCCTGATGCCCGAAGGGCGTTGGTTATCCGTTAACCGTTGCATCCTGCTCACATCATCCTGATGTGTGTGTTTCGTCCTGAAACGTCCTGGCCTTCCTGACCCACCGACCATACTGACCGGCTCTCGTTCTCCTTCCTGGAGGTGTCCCTTACGCATCCTGCGTTATCCACTTTGCTTCATCCTGAAGCCTTCCTGCAGCGCCATCCTGACGAGTCCTTGCTGAGATACGCCATCATCCTGATGTTCGTTTCTCGTGTCGGCGTCCTGTCGACAGAGATAGAATCCGCTATTCCGCCGCATCTTACAACCCACCTACTACGCCCTGTAAGCCATCAGAGATGCTGTGAGATCGCGTCATTTGTCTTTAATGTCTTGAAAAATAAGACGATACTTATCTTAAACCTTTGAGACAAAACTCAACGTTCCAGCGATCTCTCACAAAGCGTGTAAGAGATCTCTCACACGCGCAGTAGCAACATGGATTACAGAACAGGCTCAAGTCGGGTGAGGAAATCCGCAAGTGAAGGGGCGAGGAGATCGCGGTTGCGGGTGCCGATCGTCTCTTTGACCACTTCCCCGGACAGGTTGCAAACGGAGATAACATCCAGCTCGCTGTCGAGTGTGGCAATAAAGAGCGTCGGAGAAAGCTTAAGGCGCTTTTGCGTGACCAGGTGACCAATCAGGTTTTCCTGAACACGCTGGAGGTCGTCCTCACTCCAGGTTTGCAGCAACGTCAGCGCGATATCGGCAAAGCGTGCGGTCATATCCCCGGCAAACTGCGCGGTATAATACGCGTGAACCGCTGGTTGTACCACAAGGTCCATTGCGCGTTCAACCGCATTTACATTCTGCTCAACCGTGAAGGGTTTGGGCTGCCAGAGCACGCTGTCTTCAAGCGTGGTGATAATGCACGGCGACGGCACGCCGTAAAGATCGGAGCTCTGCGGCCACGTCCCGTGCTGTGCATGCCATGCATCGCAGTAGCGGGTGGTGAAAGTAGTTAGGGCATGTGCAGTTTCGATATCCACCGATTTCTCTCTTCTTGTAAGACAGGATAAACTCAGCCCATAAGTGTACCTGTAAAGTGGCTATGAAACATGTCTTACGAAAATCATCAGGCGTTAACGGGCCTGACGCTGGGCAAAACGACCGACTACCGCGACACCTACGATGCAAGTCTGTTGCAGGGCGTTCCCCGCAGCCTGAACCGCGACCCACTTGGCCTGCACGCCGATGCGCTGCCGTTTGTCGGCGGCGATATCTGGACGCTGTATGAACTCTCCTGGCTTAACGCCCGCGGCCTTCCGCAGGTGGCGGTCGGCCATGTTGAGCTGGATTACGCCAGCCAGAACCTGATCGAATCCAAAAGCTTTAAGCTGTATCTCAACAGCTTTAACCAGACCACATTTAACAGCTGGGAAGATGTACAGCACACGCTGCAGCGGGATTTAAGCGCCTGCGCGCAGGGCGACGTGACGGTGTCGCTCTATCGCCTGCATGAACTGGAAGGCCAGCCCGTTGCCCACTTCCATGGTACCTGCATCGACGATCAGGATATCGGGATCGACAGCTACGAATTCAGCGCCGACTACCTCGAAAATGCGGCAAGCGGCAAGGTTGTCGACGAGACGCTGGTCAGCCATCTGCTCAAGTCCAACTGCCTGATTACCCACCAGCCCGACTGGGGCTCGGTGCAGATCCAGTATCGCGGTCCGAAGATCGATCGCGAGAAGCTGCTGCGCTATCTGGTGTCGTTCCGCCACCATAACGAATTCCACGAGCAGTGCGTGGAGCGCATCTTCAACGATATCATGCGTTTCTGTCAGCCGGAGAAGCTGAGCGTCTACGCGCGCTACACCCGCCGCGGCGGCCTGGACATTAACCCGTGGCGTACCAACACCGATTTCGTGCCTGCCACGGGCCGGCTGGTGCGTCAGTAATCTAAATATTTTCACAATATGCGGGCGGTATTCCGCCCCGGGTGTTGTGAAACGTCATAAGCCAGGGCTATTGTAATCTACAGGGAAAGACGATCTTCGTCCCGTAAGGAGCTCACTTGATTACACATATTAGCCCGCTTGGCTCAATGGATATGTTGTCGCAGCTGGAAGTCGACATGCTTAAACGCACGGCCAGCAGCGATCTTTATCAACTGTTTCGCAACTGTTCACTTGCCGTACTGAACTCCGGAAGCCTGACCGACAACAGCAAAGAGCTGCTGTCCCGCTTTGAAAGTTTTGATATTAACGTGCTGCGCCGCGAGCGCGGCGTAAAACTGGAAGTGATTAACCCGCCGGAAGATGCCTTTGTTGACGGGCGCATTATTCGCTCCCTGCAGGCAAACCTCTTCGCCGTGCTGCGCGATATCCTGTTCGTTAACGGGCAGATCAGTAACGCCGGGCGTTTCCAGCATCTTGACCTTGAAAGCTCGGTTCATATCACCAACCTGGTGTTCTCTATTTTGCGCAACGCCCGCGCGCTCCACGTTGGAGAAGCGCCCAATATGGTTGTGTGCTGGGGTGGTCACTCCATTAATGAAACCGAATATCTCTACGCGCGCCGCGTGGGGACCCAGCTTGGCCTGCGCGAGCTGAACATCTGTACCGGCTGCGGTCCGGGCGCGATGGAAGCGCCGATGAAAGGTGCCGCCGTAGGTCACGCGCAGCAACGCTATAAAGAGGGGCGCTTCATTGGCATGACCGAGCCGTCGATCATTGCGGCTGAGCCACCGAACCCGCTGGTTAACGAGCTGATTATTATGCCGGATATTGAAAAACGTCTTGAGGCGTTTGTCCGTATCGCGCACGGCATTATTATCTTCCCGGGCGGCGTCGGCACAGCGGAGGAGTTGCTCTATCTGCTCGGCATTCTGATGAACCCGGCCAACAAAGATCAGGTTTTACCGCTGATCCTCACCGGGCCAAAAGAGAGCGCCGACTATTTCCGCGTGCTGGACGAGTTTATCGTGCATACGCTGGGTGAAGACGCGCGCCGTCACTATCGCATCATCATCGACGACGCTGCGGAAGTGGCGCGCCAGATGAAAAAAGCGATGCCGCTGGTCAAAGAGAACCGCCGCGACACCGGAGATGCCTACAGCTTTAACTGGTCAATTCGCATTGCACCCGACCTGCAGATCCCGTTTGAACCGTCCCACGAAAACATGGCGAACCTGAAGCTTTATCCGGATCAGCCGGTGGAAGTGCTGGCCGCCGATCTGCGACGCGCCTTCTCCGGCATTGTGGCGGGTAACGTCAAAGAGGTGGGCATTCGTGCGATCGAGGAGTTTGGCCCGTATAAAATTCACGGCGATCCTGACATGATGCGCCGCATGGATGACATGCTGCAGGGCTTTGTCGCCCAGCACCGTATGAAGCTGCCGGGTTCTGCCTATATCCCGTGCTACGAAATCATCAAATAACGCTTTAGCGATCCTCTGCCAGGCCGGAATGCGACGTCTCGCTTTCCGGCTTTTTTTATTCGTGAATTAATTCATAGACATCCCTTATGTCATTTACAAATCCATCACCTGCGCAAACGTTTACTCCCTTTTGCCAACCATCAATTATCAGCCTTAATCCAAATTACCTGCCACAAAACACTAAAATCCCATTTTTTTATAGCGTAAGCCACCTATCTCAGGGGCGGCTTCTTCACGCCATATGTTGTTAATGGTAGCCTTCGCGCCCGTAAATTCTCTTTGATGTTTTTTTGACAGATAAATGGTCTAAATATGCCCATCCTGAAAGTATATTATTGCAATTGGGATCAGGATCACTGATAGATTCATAACTAGAATGTATCTTTCCGCCCGCCAATAGTTACGGGCAAAAATTATTAAAAAACCGTCACTGAACGAATTTCATATTACCGTCAGGCACTTTTTCATCGGATTTGACTAAAAACCTGACAATTTGCTTCCTCCAGGAGATACAGATGGAAACCACTCAAACCAGCACCGTTGCTTCGATTGATTCCCGAAGCGGTTGGCGCAAAACGGATACCATGTGGATGCTTGGCCTTTACGGCACAGCAATCGGCGCTGGTGTACTGTTCCTTCCTATCAACGCAGGCGTTGGCGGCTTAATCCCGCTGATCATCATGGCGATTATCGCCTTCCCGATGACCTTCTTTGCACACCGCGGTCTGACCCGCTTCGTGCTGTCCGGTAAAAACCCGGGTGAAGACATCACCGAAGTGGTTGAAGAGCACTTTGGCGTGGGCGCGGGTAAACTGATTACCCTGCTCTACTTCTTCGCGATTTACCCGATTCTGCTGGTGTACAGCGTGGCGATCACCAACACCGTGGAAAGCTTCATGACGCACCAGCTGCAGATGACGCCGCCACCGCGCGCCATCCTTTCGCTGATCCTGATCGTGGGTATGATGACCATCGTACGCTTCGGCGAGCAGATGATCGTTAAAGCGATGAGCATTCTGGTGTTCCCGTTTGTCGCCGCCCTGATGGTGCTGGCCTGCTACCTGATCCCACAGTGGAACGGCGCGGCGCTGGAAACCCTGTCTCTGAGCAGCGCATCCGCAACCGGCAACGGCCTGCTGTTGACCCTGTGGCTGGCAATCCCTGTCATGGTGTTCTCCTTCAACCACTCGCCAATCATCTCTTCTTTCGCGGTTGCGAAGCGTGAAGAGTACGGCACCGGTGCAGAGAAGAAGTGCTCCAGCATCCTGGCACGCGCCCACGTGATGATGGTACTGACCGTTATGTTCTTCGTGTTCAGCTGCGTGCTGAGCCTCTCCCCGGCAGACCTGGCGGCGGCGAAAGAGCAGAACATTTCTATTCTGTCTTACCTGGCAAACCACTTTAACGCACCGCTGATTGCGTGGATGGCACCGATCATCGCGATTATCGCTATCACCAAATCCTTCCTCGGCCACTATCTTGGCGCACGTGAAGGCTTCAACGGTATGGTGATTAAATCTCTGCGCGGTAAAGGCAAGAGCATTGAAATCAACAAGCTGAATAAAATCACCGCGCTGTTCATGCTGCTGACGACCTGGGCGGTCGCCACGCTGAACCCAAGCATCCTGGGCATGATTGAAACCCTGGGCGGCCCGGTTATCGCGATGATTCTGTTCCTGATGCCGATGTACGCGATTCAGAAAGTACCTGCGATGCGTAAATACAGCGGCCATATCAGCAACGTTTTCGTTGTGGTTATGGGTCTGATTGCCATCTCCGCTATTTTCTACTCGCTGTTCAGCTAATACCTCCTGCGCCGTCTTCGGGCGGCGCACTCCTCCCCTCTGACTGATAGCAATGGACGCATCATGATTAGCGTATTCGATATCTTCAAAATCGGTATTGGTCCTTCCAGCTCTCACACCGTCGGACCAATGAAGGCCGGTAAACAATTCACGGATGACTTGATTGCACGCGGCATTTTGCACGACATCACCCGCGTGGTTGTCGATGTATACGGTTCCCTTTCCCTTACCGGTAAAGGCCACCATACCGATATCGCCATTATCATGGGCCTGGCGGGAAATCTGCCGGACACCGTTGATATTGATGCGATCCCTGGTTTTATCCAGGACGTCAATACCCATGGCCGCCTGCTGCTGGCATACGGCGATCACGAGGTTGAATTCCCGGTTGATCACTGCATGAATTTATCAAAGTAACGTTTATCCACCCCTTTCTCACGCAGCAAAGAGAGATAGCTGAAGATCGCAGCAACCACCTTATCGCGGTTCGCGAGGCCTTTATCGGTCAGGGTTGCGGAAATCGCCAGCACACCGCTGTTGCCGTTTACCACCGGATCGGAGTCGGCACGGATCCCCTCGACCAGCCCCTGCTTTTGCAGCCAGTCAGAGAGCGTACCAGGGCTGCGGTTACCGATAAGATAGGTCACCAGTTCATCGGTTTTACTGCGGAACTGGGCGGTATTGTTATCGATACGGAACTCAACGCGCAGGACCTTACGCGGCAGCGCCGGCACGTAGTGGATCACGATCCCCTTTTGCGCGTCGGTTACCACCGGCACGTTAATCTGCGGCAGATCGATATTTTTATTCGGCACCCGGCCAAAGGTCTGAGCCGCCATGTTCGCCAGCTCAGGCAACGGCTTGTTGCTGTAGATGACGGCTTTCATCAGGTTGGCTGAGTAATATTTATCGCGAAACGTATGCAACGCCTTGAGCACGGGGCTGTTCGGCTTATCGCTTAACGTCTCACGGTTACCACCGGAAAAGCGCGCGCCGGGGTGCGACGGGTTGATGGTTTCAGCGCTGACCTGCGCCATGCGCATACCATCGCGCGTGCGGGCCATGGTCAATTCCGCATTCACCGCGTTTCGTTCGCGGTCGGCGTATTTTTTATCCAGCAGCGGCGCGGCGATGGCGTCAGCGAGGCGGTCCACCGCCCCTGCCAGCGCATCATTTTCCACTTCAAGGTAAAACGCCGTGCGATAAGGCGCCGTACTGGCGTTGTGGCTGCCGCCATGCATTTTCAGGAATTCTGACAGGCTATCCGGCTGCGGGTACTTTTTCGACCCCATCAGCGTCATGTGTTCAAGATAGTGAGCCAGACCCGGGTGCGCCTCAGGATCTTCCAGAGACCCAACCGGCACCACCAGTGCAGAGAGCGATTTCACCGCCTGGGGATCGGAAACCAGCAGCACGGTCATCCCGTTATCAAGGCGAATGGCCTGATACTGGCGGGTATCTTTCTCGCTTTTGCGAATCGTTTCCTGGATGGGTTGCCAACCGGAATCTGCCTGAGTGAAGGGGGCCCAGAGGGCGACAAACAATACAAACGCTTTAAACAAGGTGCTGCCTGGCATTACGACCTCTTTATCACGGCTACATCATTAACAAACTGCGTGCTGGACACGCCAGCATCTCTTTCTTTTGGTACATCACTCCGTGATAAGAGCTGCATAATAAATGAACGCCAAAATCAGCGCAATTTTTATACAGCCGTCAGGACTGATTAAATTTAAACAACGGTAACAGGTAGCGCTGTGCCTCCTGCGTGATGGCGTCAAAGAATTCTGGCTCAAGCGTTCTCCATAAGCGCTGATACCAGACATCGTCACCTTCACCGCGTACCATCATGTTCCCTTCGTAGGCCTGCAAAAATTTACTCCGCGCTTTTTGCAGGGAGGCCTCGTCCGTTAACATGGCATCATTCTGCGCGTCGTAACAGGCTTTTATCCACGCCCCACCACTTTCTGGCAGTAGCAGCAACGGTTTGTTCATTCCCTGCCGGTAGCCTTCAATGTACAACGATAAATACGCCAGCGCCTGCTCAGCCTCCATGGGCGGGAAGCGCCACTCACCGTCTTTACGCAGGAATAACCGGCTCTCTCCCTGATTACCCTCTGCGCTGTAGACAAGATGTTCGAGCCAGAGTTGCAAACCTTGTGAAACGCTGAGCATGGAGGGCCGCCAGCGCAGCAGGCCATCAGACTGCACGTGGGTCAGCCAGCCGGTGAGTTGCACGCCGTTACAGTCGAGATCGATCTCAATACTTTGTCCGGGTTGTCGGCATGCAATCACGCGCTCCGCCAGAGTCGTCATCTCCTGGCACTGCGTATCCCAGACAATCTCACCAAACGCGCCATAAGGCAGTTGTCCCGCCGCGCGGTAGCGGCGATAAAGCAGTTGGGCATCTTCCTCGTCAACCAGGGCATTCAGCAGTTGAAGGTTAAGCTGGTAGCGTTCCAGCCCATCAAGGGTAAAGGGTTCCGCATCGGGGATTTCACTCTCTTCAGAGCGGAAGTTGACCTGCAGGCGCTGCTGGAAAAATGCCCGTACCGGGTGCGCCCAAAAACGCGAAAGCTGCTCGAACGTCAGGGTGTCAATTAAGCGGGGCTCCAGCTCCTGAATAAAATCGGTGTGTGCCGTGCCTTCCCGTTTCGCCGCCGGGAGCCATTCCTGGGCATAGCTCTGCTGTTCATTCCTGGCGTAGTTAACCGGATCAAACGGCATGCGGCTGTGGTGAAACGTAATATGATCTTTCACGCGCCGTTCACTTTCGTCACAGTTGCGGGCTTCGTCACCCGGCAGATAGTGGCTCTGCCCGATATAATCCACCAGTTCCTGTACCAGCACAGAGGGAAAGCGTTCGCTGTTGTCCTGAATCGAGCGCCCGATATAGCTGATGTAGAGCTTGCTCTGCGCCGAGATGAGCGCTTCCAGGAACAGGTAGCGGTCGTCGTCACGGCGGCTGCGGTCACCCCGCTTCGGCTGAGCGCTCATCAAATCAAACCCCAGCGGTGGCAGCGCACGCGGATAGATCCCGTCGTTCATCCCCAGCAGGCAAACCACGCGGAAGGGGATCGAACGCATGGGCATCAGGGTACAAATATTGATGGGGCCGGCCAGGAACCGCTGGCTGATCCGCTCCTGATCGAGGCGTTGCGTCAGTTCATCGCGCAGAAGCGACAGCGGAACCGCCTCGGAGTAGTGTGAATTGACCCCCTCTTCGATGATGGCCTGCCACTGTTTTTCAATGAGCGCCATCGCGGCTTCTGTTTCGTCGTCCGGCAGGAAGAAAGCATTAAGCATTTCGCGGCAGACGGGAAGCCACTCGACAAGCGGGCGAGGCTGCATTAGCTCACGACGCCAGCGGTTAAGCTGCATCAGCAGCGAGGCAAGATGGCCCACCAGCTCAGCGATGAGACCGCTGGATTCATCGTAGGGGAGCACCTCGTTCCACTCACCGTGATGGCTCTCCATCGCGTAGCCCAGCAGCATACGCGTCAGGCCAAACCGCCAGGTGTGCTGGCCCGTCGGCGGAAGCTCGAACTCCTGAACGTTGTCATCGTCCAGCCCCCAGCGAACACCGGACTCATTCACCCACTGGCGAAGGTAGCGCAACCCCTCTTCGTTAACGTCAAAACGGGCCGCCAGGACCGGGACATCCAGCAGCGCCAGCACATCTTCAGAAATAAAGCGGCTGTCCGGGAGTGAGAGCAGGCTGATAAATGCCTGCAAGGCAGGATGCGACTGGCGCGCACGGCGGTCAGAAATGGCGTACGGCAGATACCGCTCGCCCGTGGCGCTGCCAAATACGGCCTGAATAAACGGGCTGTAGCTGTCGATATCCGCCACCATAACCACGATGTCGCGCGGCGTCAGGGTCGGGTCATCCTGCAGCATCGCCAGGAGCCTGTCATGAAGGATCTCAACCTCTCGCTGCGGGCTGTGGCAAACGTGCACGGTGATGCTTCGGTCGTCCGGATCCAGCAGGCGTTTACCGTCGCTGCGAACAAATTCCTCTGATGAAATCCCCATGACGGCGCGGTTTTCCAGATCCAGAATGTCAATCTGGATGTTGTGCAGCAGGCTGTCCGGCGCAATCTCTGCGAAGGCATCCACATCCCCTTCGCCAGAAGAGGTGATGTCGGAGAGCATATGAATATAGTCGCGCCCGAGTTTTCCCCAGGAGGCAAGCAGCGGATTGGGCAAGTTTTGCATGCCGTCTTCATCGAAGAGCTGCGCGGCGGTTGCGCTGTCTTTAAACAGGGGAACGCTGCGTTCTTCAAAAAGGCGGCGACGTTGCCGGGTGACTAACCGGGCGAGCCAGCGGGCGTCCTGAATATCCCCCCAGTAGTGGCGGCAGGGGTTAGTAAAAAGAATATGGATATCAATATGCTGGCCGAGCGCTCGCAGTGCATTCAGGTACACGGGCGGAAGGGCGGATATTCCGCAGATAAACACCCGCGACGGCAGACGGGCCGGACGCTCGGTAGCCTGTTCAAGGATCGAAATAAAACGCTGGTACAGGTTGGCACGGTGCCATTTTGGCTGGCCGAGTTTCTCCGTGTGTTCCACCAGCGCTTTCCAGAGTGGCGCCTGCCAGATTTGCGCGTCGGGTAAGCCCTCCACCCGCTCACCGGCTTCCCAGGCCGTCAGCCACTCAGGACGGTACACCAGATACTGGTCAAACAGATCGGCGGTACGTGAGGCCAGCTGGAACAGCTTGCGTTTATCGGTATCGTCATTGAGATAGTGACGCAGCATCGTGAATTCATCGTGCGTCAGCATATCCGGTAACAGGGTCATCAGCTTCCAGCTCATGCTCTGTTTGTTGAAGGCGCTCTGCTCAGGGATGTCGGGCAGCACGCGAACAAACATCTCCCAGATAAAGCTCGCGGGCAGCGGAAAGTCGATGTTCGCCGCAATGCCAAACTTCTGCGAGAGGGACATTTGCAGCCACTGTGCCATACCGGTACTTTGCACCAGCACCATTTCAGGCTCAAAAGGATCGTCGAGGCGATCGCGCTCGACAATAAATTCCATCAGTGCTTCCAGCACGTCAAGACGATTTGAGTGGTAGACCCTTAACATAAACGCTCCAGACTACTGACTAACCGGGCAATGCAGACGTGTTATTTCGCCGCGTCGCCCCAGAGGAGAAATAAGTGAGACCGTGATGCTGACACATCCGGACCGCGTTGTCTGCATTCGGCTCGCCTGCCAGCCGGTCGGTGACGTAAAGGTTGAGAGCTGCGACAAATTCCAGACATGGTGCCAAAGCTGGCGGGTCTGATTCAGCGCCGAATAGCGCGTCGCCAGCACCCGCTGATAACCCGATAGCGCCGTCACAATAATAACCAGCAGCATCATCGCCAGCAGGACTTCGACCATGCTAAACCCTTTTTGTCTGCTCAGGGTAACTGACATAGTGCACTCTCCTTAAGCGGGCAGAAATCGCTCCAGCCGTGAGGGGAAAAGCGTATGCGCCCGTCTGTTATCTCTCCAGCGCGCCATAGCAGCGTGTCATCGCTACCGGCTATCAGCAAAACGCGCCCCTCGTTCAACAATCGCAAACAGACATGCCAGTCTTTGTTCGCTTTACACTGCACCCCGGTCTGCAAGGCCCAGTTCTGCATCCGCCCCCATTCCAGCGCTGACTGTGCGGCCATCTGCTCCCGAAGCGAGCGGGTCTCGCCCCCGACCAGGGCGCTAAGGCTATCAAGCTGCTGACTGAGGCCGGTCAGGATCAGGGTGCCGAGTACCAGCAAAAGCACGACCAGCGCCAGCGACGACATTCCCTGCTGACGGTTCACAGATTGAATCCCGTGACGGTATAGCGCGCGGCAAACGGCGCGGCTAACGCGCCTTGCCGAAGGGCAACCAGCTCAACAGTCAGTTCCGGGGCAAAACCCGCGTGTTCCACTTTGCTTACTTTTAACTGCTGGATCGCAATCCGGTCTGGATCGGTAAGCTTTTCCCATCCTCGCCCTTCACAGCTGGTCGCCCCGCGCAGCGTTTCCAGCGCGCCCGACTCAAGGCGAAATCCGGTGCTGTCGTTTTCAGAGGAGGACGCGTCCCAGGCCCCATTGCTGTTGGCATCCCATTTTACGATGGCACAACTGCCCTGTCGGCCAATGGTCAGCCCCGTTCCCTGGCAATTTCCTGCACAGTAGCCCGCCCGCTGAAGCTGCTTACCGATGGAAAACAGACGCTGCCAGACCTCCTCCTCAAGCTCCTGTTGCCCGGATTGCAGCAAAACCGCACGGTGTAACGCCGGCAAAAAACGTGATGTGCTGACCAACAAAATGCTGCTGATAGCCATAGCCATCAGCATCTCCGTAAGCGAAAAGCCGCTCTGGTTCATCGACACGCTCCCTGAACTGCTGCATTACACATTCTGATTCGTCCTGCGTTTGAGATAATAATCAGCCACTCACCCGCGCGACTTTTCACCCCTACCCGCCCGGCCCAGGCGGTATCTCTCAGCCCAAAGAACCCCAGCGACGGTGTTATCTCGCTGATGACGACCTCAGGCCAGAGCGGCACCATCACGAAGGGACCACCGCTTTCGCAATCCATTACGGTGGAACTCACCAGGCAGTCTCTGTTTTCATCCCGCTGAAGCGTGATCAAGTGGTCGCGGTTATGGCGGTTAGCATCGTTACGCAAAAACACCATGTAATCGCGCACCTGCCCTGCGGTTTGCCATAGCCGCTGCTGGCGTTGCCAGCTGTCCCAGCCGTAAAGCCCTGTAGCGCTCAGGATCACCACAAGCGTAAGGGCAATCAGTGTTTCAATCAGCGTAAAGCCGTTCTCATTTTTCATGCCGGGAGTGTGACGACGGTAGAGATATTTAACGAGGGACGGATGTGAAGTTTGCGAGCCGCTTTCAGGTGTTTTTTGTCTTTTGCAACAGATTGCAACGGCTGCGGAATGCGCCTCGTAAAAGGCATTGAGGACGAAAAAAAACCGGCGCTAAAAAGCGCCGGCTGTGTAACGATTTACCGCATCAGATTGCAACCGGGGCTTTGATACCCGGGTGCGGGTCGTAACCTTCAATCTCGAAATCGTCGAAACGATAATCGAAGATCGATTCAGGTTTGCGTTTGATAACCAGTTTCGGCAACGCACGCGGTTCGCGGCTCAGTTGAAGATGCGTTTGATCCATGTGGTTGCTGTACAGGTGGGTGTCCCCGCCCGTCCAGACAAAATCACCCACGTCCAGATCGCACTGCTGCGCCATCATGTGCACAAGCAGCGCGTAGCTGGCGATGTTAAACGGCAGGCCGAGGAACACGTCGCAGGAGCGCTGATAAAGCTGGCAGGAGAGCTTACCATCCGCCACATAGAACTGGAAAAACGCGTGGCACGGTGCCAGCGCCATTTTGTCCAGTTCACCCACGTTCCAGGCAGAAACGATAATACGGCGCGAGTCCGGATCGTTTTTCAGCTGGTTCATTACGGTGGTGATCTGGTCGATATGGCGGCCGTCAGGGGTAGGCCATGCCCGCCACTGCTTGCCGTAAACCGGCCCGAGGTTGCCACTCTCATCAGCCCATTCGTCCCAGATGGAGACGTTGTTTTCGTGCAGATACGCTACGTTGGTGTCGCCTTGCAGGAACCAGAGCAGTTCATGAATGATCGAGCGCAGATGGCAGCGCTTCGTCGTCACCAGAGGGAAACCTTCCTGCAGGTTGAAGCGCATCTGGTGGCCAAAAATAGAGAGCGTCCCGGTGCCGGTGCGGTCATTTTTTGGCGTGCCCTCATCGAGCACTTTTTTCATCAATTCAAGATACTGTTTCATGGTTCCTCAGGAAAGTTGTTGCTGTGGACGACGACGGTAGGCCCAAATCATCATAACGGCACCCGCGACAATCATCGGAATGGAGAGGATCTGCCCCATACTGATGTACTGTACCCATTCGCCGGTAAACTGCGCATCCGGCTGGCGGAAGAACTCGACGATGATACGAAACGCGCCGTAGCCAATCAGGAACAGGCCAGAAACCGCCCCCGTTGGGCGTGGTTTGCGGATGAACAGGTTAAGAATGATAAACAACACTACGCCTTCAAGCGCCAGTTCATAGAGCTGGGACATGTGGCGCGGCAGAACGCCGTAGGTATCGAAAATGGATTGCCATTCAGGGTGAGACGGCAGCAGCGCCAGGTCTTCTGCACGCGAACCCGGGAACAGCATCGTAAACGACACGCTCGGATCGACACGCCCCCAAAGCTCACCGTTGATGAAGTTACCCAGACGACCCGCGCCCAGCCCAAACGGGATCAGAGGCGCAATAAAATCAGCCACCTGGAAGAAGTTACGCTTGGTGCGTTTGGCAAAGATGAGCATCACTAAGATCACGCCAATCAGGCCGCCGTGGAAGGACATGCCGCCGTCCCAGACGCGGAACAGATAGAGGGGATCGCTCAGGAAAACCGGGAAGTTATAGAACAGAACATAGCCAATGCGCCCACCCAGGAACACACCAAGGAAGCCCGCATACAGCAGGTTCTCGACTTCGTTCTTCGTCCAGCCGCTACCCGGACGATTAGCGCGACGCCCTGCGAGCCACATGGCAAAAATAAAACCGACCAGGTACATCAGTCCGTACCAGTGAAGCGCTACAGGTCCTACTGAAAAAATGACCGGATCAAATTCCGGAAAATGCAGATAACCACTGTTCATCTGTCACCACAAGATGTTGTTATTCCGCTGAAAGTGGACAGCGGTAGAATTGCATTCCCGCCACTGGCAGGTGCTCCAAGGTTGCGAATAATAGCATAAGGCAGCCCAGGTGGATGCGCCTGAGATGTAAAAGATGTGTATAGAGTATTGTGCGCACCGATACCTGGATAACGTCCCTCCCCCACAGGAAGAGGGACGATAGACGCTAGCGGCCGCCGCGGATCAGGCCGCCCATACCGCGTCGCTCCATAAAGGCCGCAACCTGGTGGCGTACTTCGGTTGCCAGTTGCGCGTCGAGGCTGCGTGCTGCCAGCTCCCGCGCATCGTCAAAATCGATGTGGCGTAACAGGTATTTTACGCGGGCAACGGAACGACCGTTCATCGACAGGTGACGATAGCCCAGGCCGATCAGCACCGCCACACACATCGAATCGCCGGCCATCTCACCGCACAGACGCAGATCGAGGCCATACTGCTCGGCCTCACGGGCGATCATTGCCAGAGCACGGAGCATAGCCGGATGGAGGCTGTCGTAAATACTGGCTACGCGCGTGTTGTTACGGTCGACGGCCAGAATGTACTGGGTTAAATCGTTAGTGCCGACGGAGATAAAATCAACGCGATTGGCCAGCTGTGCGATCATAAAGACCATCGACGGGACTTCGAGCATGACGCCAATCCGGGGTTTAGGGATTGCATAGCCGATCATCTCTTCGACTTCACGCCCCGCGCGCTCAATCAGCCGACGGGCCTCGTCGATTTCATCGATGCTGGTCACCATCGGCAGTAAAATGCTGAGGTTTCCCGTCGCCGCATTGGCGCGCAGCATCGCGCGGACCTGGATCAGAAAGATCTCCGGCTGATCGAGCGTAATGCGGATCCCGCGCCAGCCCAGGCACGGGTTCTCTTCGCTGATCGGCATGTACGGCAACTGCTTATCGGCACCAATGTCCAGGGTACGCAGCGTCACCGGTTTGTCATTAAACATCTGCAGCATGCCCTGGTACTGCGCCACCTGCTCCTCTTCGGAGGGGAAGCCGCTCTGCAACATGAAAGGAATTTCGGTGCGGTACAGGCCAATGCCGTCGATACGGCTGCCAAGCTTCTCTTCGTGTTCAGGGCTTAAGCCCGCGTTGAGCATCACCTTGACGCGCTCGCCGCTTTTGAGCTGCGCGGGCAGGTTGACGTCATCTTCCGCCAGCTTGCTTAATTCGTTCTCTTCACTGATTAACCGCTGATATTCCTGAAGCAGCACCGGCTCCGGGTCGACTAACAGCTCACCGCGGTAGCCGTCCACAACCAGGGTGCGCCTGTGCAGGACTGAGGGCTGGATATCCGCGCCCATCACGGTCGGGATGCCCAGCGCACGGACCATGATGGCCGCATGGGAGTTGGCCGCGCCATCGCGCACGACAACGCCCGCGAGCCTGTCCTGCGGCAGTTCAGCCAGCGTCGTTGCCGACAGCTCATCGGCCACCAGCACAAAGCGTTCAGGCCAGGCATTTGCGCCCTGATTGGTATCGTCGAGATGGAACAGCAGTCGCTGCCCTAGCGTGCGTAAATCCCCCGCGCGCTCCTTAAGATACCCGTCCGTTAATGACGCAAACTGCTCGGCAAACTTTTCAATAACCTTTTTTACCGCCCACTCCGCGACCGCGCCTTTATCAACTTCGGCAAACAGTTCACGCCGCAGACGCGCATCGGAAAGCAGGTGGGAGTAGAGGTCAAAGATGGCCGCCGTCTCTTTTTGCGCACCTGCCGCAAAACGCTTGCTGTAGCGGCGAAACTCGTTCGCCGCCTCTTCCAGCGCAGCGGTGAGGCGTTCACGTTCGAGCGCTTCGTCAAGCGTTGAGGCCTCGTACACCTGCTCCATCAGCGGCAGGGTCGCATCCATCCAGCCTTCCGCAATCGCCACGCCAGGCGAGGCCGGAAGTGCACGTATGCGCGTATGGCGATACTGACCAAAGAGGGCAGCCAGCTGAGACTGCGACAGGATCGCCGCCATCTGCGTTGCCAGCGTAACCAGAAACGACTCTTCGCTCTCATCGTACTGTCGAAGCTCGCGCTGCTGAACCACCAGCACGCCAAGCAGCTGACGACGCTGAATGATAGGCACGCCGAGGAATGCGCGGAAACGCTCTTCTTTAACGGAGGGGATGTATTTGAAGCTGGGGTGTTTTTGCGCATCGGCAAGGTTGATAGGTTCAGCGAGGCGCCCAACCAACCCAACGATGCCTTCATCAAACGCAAGCGTGACGGTACGGCCACGTGGTTTTTTTAAACCACGGGTCGCCATCAGGTAATAACAGCGTCGGTCATGGTCGGCCAGATACACCGAACAGACGTCGGTTTCCATCGCAAGACAGATGTCAGTGACCAGAATATTCAACGCCTCGTTGAGGCGAGGCGCACTGGCCACCTTTTCGACTATTTCTCGCAAGCGGGTGAGCATGATTTGCGTAGCTTAACCTCTTTTACGTCGCCAGGCAGGTGCACTCTGCGGCTTAGGAGGCGTCTCCTGAAGCTGCATCACAACACTTGCAAACTCTTTCATCACCCTGCGGTATACATCGCGCTTAAACGACACGACCTGACGAACAGGATACCAGTAGCTTACCCACCGCCAGCCATCGAACTCAGGCGTACTGCTGGTTTGCATGTTGATATCCGAATCGTTGCCCACCAACTGCAGTAGAAACCATTTCTGTTTCTGGCCGATACAAACCGGCTTTGTGTCCCAACGCACCAAACGTTTCGGTAACTTGTAACGCAACCAGTTGCGGGTCGAAGCCAGGATACGCACATCCTTTCGGCTTAAACCGACTTCTTCAAACAGCTCCCGGTACATCGCTTGTTCTGGGGACTCCCCTGGGTTGATCCCGCCTTGCGGGAACTGCCAGGAGTGCTGACCATATCGTCGTGCCCACATGACCTGGCCCTGACGATTACAAATTACGATTCCTACGTTCGGGCGGTAGCCATCGTCATCAATCACCGGACTACCCCAATATAAACCTTATATATGAATGATTGTTTCACACTACAGGGAGGCGGTAAACCACTCTCTTACGGGCCTGTAACCTAATAACATTTGAATAACTCACAAAATTCACGGGAGTTATAAACAGATGAAGCACCGTAAAGCCAATTTTATTCACCTTTTCTGTGGATATAGTTGTGAAGAAGTATGGAATTACCGATGGACAACCTTCATGCATCGAAAAAGCGCCACAGACAGCCCTCCTGATAAGCGATTTAATTTCATCATGTTACAACCAAAACCATGACCTGAAAACAGGATAACGTGACGATCGTCACACCAGAAATCCTCCCACTGATGAAAGATCGAACAGCGTCGGTTTTATCCACAGATTGTGCCAATAAGTTAGTCACAATTTGTGTGAAAATTCGATTTTCGTCGCACGTCAAGGCTGTAAATTGAAACAGTAGTGAGGGTTATTCCCAGTTATCCCATTTTTCTGTGGATAACATGGTGTAAGATCCTGTTCATTGTCAGTGACCAGTTTTGAACAACCTGTTTTTGCCGCGCCATTTGCCTTTTTAAAACTGGCAAAATAACCTATAAATCATGGACATGGCATTGTTACCCAGAAATCGGTAAACTCTATCCACATGCCCCCATTTATCCGCTCACTTTTTAACCAGATGGATGTATTTATGATTTCGCTTGCGCCACTGACCTCTCCTCCTGGAAGTGAAGCTCAACTGCTGCATCAGGCGCAGCGTCTGGCGGGCTATTCGCTTGGGGAACTTGCGGCTATGGCGGGGTTAGCCATTCCGGGGGATCTCAAGAGAGATAAGGGGTGGATCGGTATGCTGCTGGAGCTGTGGCTCGGGGCAAGCGCAGGCAGCAAGCCTGAACAGGATTTTGCCGCGCTGGGCGTAGAGCTAAAAACCATCCCTATAGACGGTCAGGGCAGGCCGCTGGAAACCACTTTCGTGTGCGTTGCCCCGTTAACCGGTAACAGCGGCGTGACATGGGAAACCAGCCACGTACGCCACAAGCTAAAGCGCGTACTGTGGGTGCCGGTAGAGGGAGACCGGCAGATCCCGCTGGCGGATCGACGCGTGGGCGCGCCTCTGCTGTGGAGTCCCAGCGAAGAGGAAGATCGTCAGTTGTCTCAGGACTGGGAAGAGCTGATGGATATGATTGTTCTTGGTCAGGTGGAGCGCATCACCGCCCGACACGGCGAGGTGCTACAGATCCGCCCGAAAGCGGCGAACAGCAAAGCCCTTACCGAGGCAGTCGGCGCGCGGGGTGAACCGATCCTGACATTACCGCGCGGCTTTTATCTCAAAAAGAATTTCACCGGGGCGCTGCTCGCTCGCCATTTCTTACTGAATACATAGCTTTTAACCATTTTTGCGCTCTACCTAACACAATCGACTGGTTTTTAAGATTTTACCGCTTCCTCCTGACGAAATATCAGGTTATTACTACACTATGATTTGATACGAGCCAGGTGAGGACGATAACGATGAAAAAATGGGCAGTGATAATCTCGGCAGTGGGTTTAGCGTTTGCGGTATCGGGTTGTAGCAGCGATTATGTCATGGCGACAAAAGACGGGCGTATGATTTTGACCGACGGTAAACCTGAAGTCGACGACGATACCGGTCTGGTGAGTTACCGTGATCAGGCGGGCAACAACCTGCAGATTAACCGCGACGAAGTCTCCCAGATTATCGAGCGTTAAACGATTAAGGTCAGTAACCTGCTGGCCTTTTTGATTTTTCCCTTCCCCTTTTGCTTCCCCTCTGCCATGTTTATATTCCTTTGTCGGGAGGTTCCTGACGCGGTCTACATGTCTAATGAAGGAAGCCGGCTATGCATTATCACCGTATCCCCCACAGCGCTCTGGAAGTCAGTCAACTGGGGTTGGGCACGATGACATTTGGTGAACAAAACAGCGAAGCCGATGCCCATGCACAACTCGATTATGCCGTCAGCCAGGGCATTAACCTGATTGACGTAGCAGAGATGTACCCTGTCCCTCCCCGCCCGGAGACGCAGGGACTTACCGAGACCTACGTCGGTAACTGGCTGGCGAAACGCGGTAACCGCGAAAAGCTGATCCTCGCCTCCAAAGTCAGCGGCCCGTCGCGCAATAACGACGCAGGGATCCGCCCCAACCAGATCCTCGATCGCAAGAACATCCGTGCCGCTCTGGATGCCAGCCTCAAGCGCCTGCAAACGGATTATCTCGATCTTTACCAGGTACACTGGCCGCAGCGTCAAACCAACTGCTTTGGCAAACTAGGCTACAGCTGGAATGAGAGCGCTCCTGCCGTGAGCCTGCTCGACACGCTGGAAGCGCTGACGGAGTGCCAGCGCGCAGGCAAGATCCGCTACATTGGCGTCTCGAACGAAACGGCGTTTGGCGTGATGCGTTACCTCCACCTGGCGGACAAGCACGATCTGCCGCGTATTGTGACCATTCAAAACCCCTACAGTCTGCTGAACCGCAGTTATGAAGTTGGTCTGGCCGAAGTGACGCAGTATGAAGAAGTGGAATTACTCGCCTATTCCTGTCTGGGGTTTGGCACGCTGACGGGCAAATACCTGAATGGCGCAAAGCCCGCCGGTGCGCGTAATACCCTTTTCAGCCGCTTTACCCGCTACAGCGGTGAGCAGACGCAAAAAGCGGTTGCTGCCTGCGTGGATATCGCGAAACGTCACGGGCTCGATCCCGCGCAAATGGCGCTGGCGTTTGTGCGCCGTCAGCCGTTTGTGGCCAGCACCCTGCTGGGCGCGACCACCCTGGAACAGCTGAAAACCAATATTGAGAGTTTCCACCTGAACCTGAGTGAAGAGGTGTTAGCGGAGATTGAGGCGGTGCATCAGGTTTATACCTACCCTGCGCCGTAGCCCGATGCTTTTGCCCGGTGGCGCTCCGCTTACCGGGCCTACAAGTGCACAAACGTAGGCCGGGTCAGGAGAAGCCGTCACCCGGCAATATCTCTCAACGGCGACGCTGCCAGAGCCACAAGCCTGCAATCGCCAGCGCAAACAGCGCGCCAAACCCGATGCCAATCCCAACCACTGGTGCACCCGCTTTAACCGCCAGCGAGTAGAGCCCCAGCATCAGCAGCATCGCCATGTTTTCGCCCAGGTTTTGCACCGCAATCGCATTCCCCGCGCCGACCGTCTGCTTGCCGCGCGCCTGCAATAGCGCGTTCAGCGGCACCACAAAGAAACCGCCCAGTATCCCGATCAGGATCAGCAGCGCGTAGGCGGGCAACAACGCGTGTTGAAGCGAGAAGAACAGAACGCCAACGCCGATCAGGATCCCCGCAGGCATACAGCGCGCCACGGTCTCGAGCGTTACCAGCTTCGCCGC